>JAGGAQ010006571.1:0-11574 GCA_017657225.1 Termitomyces sp. T69sscA
AGAAGCTACTGGGAAGGATATTATGTTTGAATCCATAAGGTTACATGAACCAACAGATTCAGAAGTGGAGCTACCAATTAATGGCACCGGCATTTGAAGGAGTGGCTAAGTTAAACTTTAAAAAGATTAAACTTAAATCACACCAAAATTTGGATTAAAATGACATTAGATTGGGGTATGCGACAAAGAAGGAAAGGAAGTTGGTAATAAAACTTTAGCTATGACCTAAAGCAGACAAAGGCAAAGACGATGATTACAGCGTCTTTGCTGCTGAAAGGTCCACGGAGTTTTTGGATTCAGCCTCAGGAAGGTCCGCGAGTTTGACGTTGGATTCTTCAGGGATGGACTAAAAGACTTGGTCAATGAAGGAGCTAAAAAGAGCTGGGTTAAAGAGAGGAAAAGACTTGCCTCAAACAAAACATTGAGGGCATTGAGAAGGGACCCAGTGAGATCAACCTCAGAAGGACCCAAAGCCTTGTCAATACGTTCAAGATGGGCTGAAATAAGACAATAGGTCTGCAGAGAAAGATCAAGAAGATGCAGCTGCTGTTGAGCAGCAAGCTCAACAGCATCACGATGCTTCTTAAGGTCTCCAGCTGGAATCGAAGAGTCACCATTGGCCAGCAAAATGGCATCCAAAACAGCGTCAACTTGACCTAGTAAAGTCAAGGCCGTCTCACCGCCGGTTTTATAGTTAGCTGATATATATAATATATATCAGAAATTGTAAAAAGAGAGGAAGGAAGCGTGAAGGAAACACACCAACAGAAGGAATAACCTTGACTTTCTTTGTCTTTGGTTTTCTGTCAGGATCAGACTGGGAAGCGAAGGACAAATAAAGATTGTCGACGTGATGAGAAAGAAGGCTGAGATGGGAAGCTGGAACTTACGTTAGCTTTTTGCTTGGAAGAGTGAGCGGTAGACAGACCCAGCATATCAACATTGTGATCTGCTTGAGTCCGACGTTGTTTCTGGAAAAGAGGGAAAATCGGTTAGAATAGATGGGAGAATAAAAAGAAACACAAGAGGAAAAATTGCTTCTTGCAGGTCGCGTTGGCGCTGAGCCTGCCAATGATTCAACTCCAACTGGACAATGGTGTTGGCAAAGGCAAAGAAAGCCTTGACATTGCCCAAATCCACGCCAGCCTGACGATTGAGGAGGGGTAGGATCATGGAAAGAGCGTTGAACAGCCCTTTCTGATCAGCAAGGATCAGGAAATCTGCCTGATCTGCAAACCGCTAACAGGCACAAGTAAGAGGAAAGAAGGGAGAGAAAAAGAATGAAAACTTACCCAACCGGTGGTACCAAGGAATCGAGCATGATCGGCGGGGGTACCAGGAAAGGCTTTCACAGTATTGCACAAACCGATAACGGCCTGCACAAAAAGCGGACGCTGGAGCACCGCCAGAATAACCTGGTTTGAGTCCCGCTTCATGGCTCGCTTAAGCATGCCATAGAAGTCAGGAGGAGAAGGAGGATTTTGCACTGGAGCTAGTTTGGAAGGAGGTGGCATCCAAATAACGACCTGAGGAACAGCACGTGTGGCTCGACTACCAGCCATTTTGCAAGGAGCGGTAGGAGCCGTGGGATGGGCCATAGAGAAACAGAAAGGGCAGAAAAAGCACCAGCCAGGAGGGGAATCTTATAACAACAGTACTCGTGGGGATTGAGCGATCGGAAAAAGCAAAAAAGAAAAATTTTATTATCAGAAAAAGAATACAAGACTGAAAAGAAAATTTTTCTTGAGTTTTTCTCGGAATAAAAAGAAGAAGAAGAAAAAGGAAAAGATGCACGGTAGCTACGGGAAGTGACTTGGCATTGAAAGGCATGACAGCAGGACAGGGATAAGCGGTGAAGAAGGTAGAGGCCGGCAGAAAACCAGGGGCAGTAGGGAAAGGATATCAGTCAGCTGAAAAAGGAGTTGAGACAGTAAAACATTCACCAGAATGATGGGACTGACTGGGGACAGTCAGTAGCCGGTGTGGGGGAGGTAATACAAAGGAATGTCGTGAGCTGAAAATAGTAAGCCACGACATATATCAAAAACGGTAGATATACCTTGGTATTAATAAAACCGATGAACCCACATGGCAGGGAACAACACGTCAACAACAAAAAGAAGTCAGACTGATACAAAAGGCGATGGCTGAGTGATGAGATCACGAATTCATCACGACATCAGAATCTCGACATTCTGGACAGGTGGCTGTGCTCGGCAATGGCCACCATCATGGATCACTGATCCATGATGAAATCAAGATCTCGGTGATTGTATCACAATCTCAGAGTTGGCCAGGCAGGTGGCTGTGTCTGGCAATGGCCGCCATCACGGATCATTGACCCAGTGATGGGACATCAATCCCAACCAACAAACCTCTGTTAACCGTACCTACCAACTACCATCACTACCTATGCTTACCTGCAGATTGATTGCTCCAATACCATGTGCACGAACCCATAGGGGGAATGAACGAAGGGCAAGGAAAGGGGCTGGCCGGCTAAGATAGAGCTGGAGGAATGGTCTTGGCCGGAAGAAGGCTAAACCATTCCCCTGAGAGGATCTGGACATGCCAAGGCGGCGGCAGCGCCCCAGGTATACAAGAAAAGCGGCAGAATCATGCGAACAATGCCTGGTCCATGCGCATCACCGAGGAGTTTAAAAAGAGAGGATTATTGAGAAGGCCAACAAGCAAACAGCTTGCCATGGCACGGAGTCCCCAGCACGCAGACCTCTTAGGCTCAGGAGCTCGGGTTTGGCTTCAGTAGGATCACATGGGAGATTTAGTTTATTGATTGGAATTAAACTGGGTTCTTTGACTGCCAATTTGTGTGAGCAAGACCCTCCCCTTTTAAAACCAAATAAACTATATTGCTTTCACTACCTAAAAGTGCGCGTGCGTGTAATGTAGCCCGACGCAACTAAGTGAATAAGATTATCTTAATCGGATTAGATTATCTATTGATAAGATAAGATAATATAATCTCATAATAAGAAATAATCCAATTTTGCATCAGTATCCTGAAGAACGCTTGAATGGAACCTTTTTCTAAGCATGTTGGAGAGCCATGAGAGATCAAAGATGATTTAGCATCCTTGCTTGGACATCTACTCTGTGACTCTGTGATGGTCACAAATCCTGGAAAGAGTATATTCAAGTAAGCGATGTTGATCAACTGTCAATCATTTGTGCCTAATTCCAATTGATGCTTGCCAAATTCCAGTGAAAACCCCCTGTAAACAGTCTTCATAAACATTTCACGTTGTGTTGAGATTTTGACTGGATGTCATTCATGCTTGAAGAGCATGAGAAGTCTTTGAAGAAAAACTCTTTTGAGAGGTAACTTATAGTAATGAGATACATGCCAACTCTATTTGTTTTACTGAGCAGTGTCAAAATAATTTCTTGACTCTTTTAAAGGAGAGTGTTCAGTTGTTTCTTATCTATCATGATCTCAATAAAATAGTACAATATATAGTATGTGCTCAAGCTTGCTGTTCATGACAAACTCATCAATGCAGTGGTCAAGCAATGAGTGTGACAATGCATTGAACATCTGGATCACACCAATCATGCCAAGAATTTTCACTCGGCTAACTTTTGATGGATGTTGAAACTGCCAAAAACTATCACGACCCGCTACCGACCCCCGGGACTCCAACCCTCCCAAAACCACCCCCACGACCGCCCCGGGCCCGGACCGCTACCTGGCCAACTCCCCCAGCCATCACCAGCCATCACTGCCCATCAACGCCACCAGCCACCGCCACCTGCGGCATCCCCGGCCATCACTGCCCATCGCTGCCCGTCACCACCACAGCCACCGCCACTCGCGGCACCCCCCAGCCATCACCGCCATGACTGCCACATCAGCGCCGGGTCTCGGCTATCACATCACATCAGCGCTGGCACCACCCATGACCCTCGGCCCGTGCTGAGACCCCCATCACGCATCATGATCACACATCACTGCTGCCGACCTCCGCACGCCACACCCCACTCCCGCTCCCTCCTCACCGCACCACCACCACGTGTCTCTGCGCTTCCAGTACGAGACCTCCGTGCTGCGTGACATGTCTCAACCTCGCTCCGCCCCACGCGGCCCCTGGGTCTCACCTCAAGCCCCGGTGCCGCGACCCGCTGCTGGGACCTGGGCCTGAGCCCCGGGCCATACATACTGCATAGTATATAAGTTGTAGAGTAGTAAGTAGGTACTCTAGTCTTGATATTACCGTAATCCGTCTCGTTTGTTGTGTTTTCATCTCTGTTTTGTTTCTCGCATGTCCTGGTCTCGATACTTTTACTTGCTTCTTTTCTCATCATACTTGTCTCGTTTCGTCTCTCTGTCTTGTCTCCACTCGTCTTGTACTTCCAATCTATTCTCGTTGTTCTCCTTTCTTTTTTCCACTCTAAGTTCTCTTGATTCTCCGCTCCCGGCTCCTCTCTTCGACTTAATCGTTTCCATCTCCTGTTATCTTATCTCGACTCTTTCCCCTTTTGGTCATCCAACTTCCCTGGTTCTGTTTCCATCCCTGGGACTCGCTAAGTCCCCACGCCTGATTATCTCTTGATCCCTGGAACTCACTCGCTCACCAGCGCTCACTCGTCTCATTCTCTTGCACCCCCAGGACTTGCGCCAACCCCTGGCACTCATCCCTCACCCTCCCTGGCACTCGTCTCACTCACCGGCGCTACCGGTCCTCCCCCACACACTGCCCTCACCCCGCTTCGGTCTCCTATGCCTCGCGCCCTTCCCAGTGCTCCGTGTTTGTGTACACAGTGATCAGCACGTAAGGTGTTCGCCCAGTAGACTGAGCCCCCATGGTCAGCGGAACCTGACAAAAACCGTGTTGCAAATACTCTCTAATGCACCCAGTTTTGAACCTCCCTATTAGCGTGACGGAAACAATATCATCAAGATCTTGTGACTAACATGCAATGTGTTCCATGTCCATGCCTGTCATTCTTCTGGTCTGCATGTGGAATAAAGGTTTTTCCACAATGGGCACGACATCCAAAGTCTGACTAGTAAACAGTGAAATATCTTGCAAACAGAGTGTATGTTATCCTCACATGGTCTAAATATACACCTTTATTAGTTAAGAATATGAGATCATCGATGCTGTAAAATCACCATGCTGTATAAGACATACCTATGTCTAAGCTATGCAGTGAGCTCATTGAACAATTTGAAAGATTACACTATGCATACCCATAATATATATATTAATGCCCACAATGGTGCTTGGATGATAGGTATAGAACCTCCAACAGCTGGCATCTAGAATATGTAATAAACATACACATGGTCATCTTTGGAGATCAATCATCAAGCATACCTGCCTGCCAGATGACTGAGACCCCATGGGGCATTGTGTCTGAAAGATGAAATGTAGATGTTGTTATTGATGTTAAAGAGGGACAAACAGACTGGATATTCTCAATACCAGTGGGTATGACAGCTCCATCTTCAGAAATCATTTGAACATTGGCATTGTTGCACAATGTGGCAATTTGTACTTGAGTAAATTGGCCTATTGCAGACTTTCATGAGTAGCATCTCAGAAGCCTGTCAGGGAACTTCCATTTGACTTCCATTTTTGGCACCTCACTATGCCCCAACCCACCTTCTATGCCACTCCCTGGAATCTCTGGGGCTTGCTCTAGACCCCTAGAGATCTTTGGAGGTTGTTTGCTTTTTAGGAAAGCCCCAGAACTTCCTGTACTCTCTGTTCAAGCATTATCCAAGGTCAAGGTTACCTCTGGTCACCTGTACAGTTGTTCCCATGCCTCTGCCACCAACTGATGCGCTGCACTGAGCAGTGGGGAATCCTTAGACTTGTTCTCTTCAGATTTCCCTCTGCTAGGTGATTAGTTACTATTATATCATTGATTATCATGCCTAATATAACTTTGGATTTCTCTCTGCTAGTTGTGTGATTGAGCTGCAACTCCTAGAGGTCACCCTTACAGCAGAACAAGTGTCCTAACTCTGATCTGGAAGCCCCTCATAGCCTGCTTTGTCACTTCTCTACCAGGCTTAAACACCTGTATAACTCTATGTCTCAGCTCGCCAATTCAGACACTCCTCCAGATGCCCCAGCTCCTCAAGATGAGGCCTGGACTCACCTGCTACACCTAGAGACACAGGTGCAACTGACCCAAGCTTCTCTCACCCACCACATAACTGAACTCTCCACCCTCTGCCAAACCACCAATCACATTTTTCAGTCCCTCAATGCACTACTAGAGTGCCTACTCCCTCTCACTGCACTACCTCCAATGGCAGAGCCTCTCTGGCAGCTCTGGCAGTCCCAGCAGTGGCCCTGGGGCAGGTCCCCAGGTGCAAATACCACGTTTGGCGCTGCCTGGATGATGAACAGATTGCCTCCTAATATAAGATGGCCTAGAACCAATGGCAGCTCATGGAGATCCAGCCAGAGCTACGTCAGGCACACCCTGCTCACCATCCCACTTCAATTATAACTCTTTAGCATCCTGCTCCCCTGCACTCAGTACCTGCACCTGCTCTAGCCACTCCTGCACCACAACCTCTACTCCCAGGCATCCTCATGGATGTAGATGCTGCCCAGCAACATCACCCCACACTGCTACTGTGTGGCAATGCAAAAAGCCCAGGCACTTTGCATGGCACTGCCTGCTGGGCCTGGAGGTGTGCTACCTCTCTATGGTGGAGCAAGAAAAGCTTCTCCTGCAACTGCTGGCCACAAAGGATGCTACTGGAGCCCCATCACTAGATGAACCAGCACTGGAGTTGGCCCTGGAGCAGAGTAGTGCATGTTCTCCTCTCCCAGGCCTGGAGGAGGATTTTGAGTTGAGCAACGAATGAGGTGTACACCTCTCTTGCCAGGTACTAACAGGTCCACATGTCTGTTGTTAGAAACTGCAAACACATACCCCAATGCCAGTTGTTCTAAGACAGAAGAACCTCAAAGTCCCCTCTCAGACATACAAATACCACCTCCAGGTCCCAAACCACCCTCCCCCACACTAGTCAAGCTCCATCAGCATGGTCCCCCCACTTGGAAATGCCGGTTGCCCTGGCAATATGTGGTAGTCTCCACTCCCTCTGCAAACTCTTTGCGCCTCAACATGGAGATCAAAACCATGGACATGCAACAGACCCAGGAGGTCACAGCCCTTCTGGATAGCAGAGCAATGGGACTGTTTTTGGACACAGAATTTGTGAAACACCAAGGCCTAACCACATAGCCACTCTCTAAGCCAATTCTGGTGTTCAGCATTGATGGAACTCCTAATGAAGCTAGTGCCATCAGCTCTGTCATAGACCTAGTTCTCTGCTATCAGACCCATGCTGAATGCACAGTCTTTGTAGTCACCAGCTTAGGTAAGCAAGACATGATCCTTGGCTTCACTTGGCTCCAGAAGCACAACTCAGAAGTAGACTGGGCCTGGGGCAAGGTAACAATGAGCCAGTGCCCCTGAAGGTGCTCCACCTGTGCAACTAAGGTCAAGGAAGAGTGTTGGGCTGAAGTGCAAGAGTGCATGGCCATCCAGGCTTGCTGCGCAGACCACCTCCCCTTTACAAACCTCAACCTTCTGGACCCCCCACCCCTGACGTTCCTCTATAGAGAAGCCCTCTATGAGGACAGCCAGAGCAGCAGCAGGGCCCTGGAGGAAGAGCTGAGAGAGGAGTTTCATGGCATCCATCACCTGGAGTTTCCAGATGAGGCAGTAGAAGTTGGGGACCAGATTTATGCAACCACTCTGCACTCACCACTATCCATTGAGAAAATCTGGGCCAGCCAGACCACTTCTCAGTGGTTGGCTCAGGCATTTGCCACCAACTCTCTGCTTCAGGCATTCTGGGATGTGGTGCCCCAGTACCTCCATAGCTTTGAGGATGTGTTCTCTAAGGCCTCCTTCAACTCACTCCTGAAGTGCAAGCAGTGGGACCATGCCATTGAACTGATGCCAGACTCCAAATCCTCCAGCTGTAAGGTCTACTCATTAGCACCTAGGGAGCAGGACAAGCTCAATGCCTTTCTTCTAGAGAACCTGGACTCTGGTTGCATCTGCCCTTCCAAGTTGCCGCTCTCCTTCTGTTTCTTCCTTTCTGGGCATGACCTTCTTAGTCCAGGATCAAAATTCCTTAAGACTTGGACATGTAGCGGCAAGGCGGTGAAGAGGTGAGCAGAAGTGGGGTGTAGCATGCAGAGGTTGGATCAGTGGTGATGCATGGTCATGATGTGTGATGGGGGTCTCAGCATGGGCTGGGGAGAACACCAGGGATTGCTGGCACCAGTGCTGATGTGGCAACTGTGGTTGGAAAAAGCATTGGCATTGGCTGAGGCCAGCACTGATATGGCAGTCATGGGCGGTGATGGCCAGAGGGATGCCAGAAGTGGTGGTGGCTGGTGGTAGTAACAGGCGGTGATGGCCAGAGGCTGCCAAGGTGGCTAGTCAGGTAGCAGTTCAGGCCTAATAATGACACCCAAAATTGTACCAAGTAGTGTCAGGGTAGGCAATCACAAGGTAAATAGCATTGGGCTTGCTAGTTGAGGAGAACCAGGCAGGGTCCCAGAAACTTGGTTAGCAGAGAGTAGCGGCAAAGAAGTGGTGAGATGATGCTTAGCGTAGTCACTAAGCGCTGGGAGTCTGCTATACATGCAAGGTGTGTAGTGAACTAGGACATTGGCATACTTCCAGTGGCAAGACAAAGCGCTATACAATGGCACCTTGGCATAGAATAGGCTTAAGATAGACAAAATTGAGCTCTGAAGCCTAAGCGTAAGAGATAGAGGGCAAAGGTAACTTGTTATTTTCAGAGTATAAGTACAGTATATATACTAAGTTGTAAGCAAAGTCGCCGTTGGTGACTGAAGGTCACCAAAGCAGCAAACTTGGTAAGTAAACAATATCCAACAATCTTTTATATAGGGAAATGTCAATCAAACCTTGGCGACACATAGCGGCACCAATCAAGCTGTCTGTCATGTCAAGATGTCAAAAATAGGTATGAAATAACCAAAATGTCAGTGTCATAAAATGATGGTGGTCGCTATGGTGCAGCAGCAAGGTTGGCAAAACCTTGGGGTCAAGAAAGTAAGGTAAAATAGTCCAAAAAAAAATAATAGCAAGATACAAAAAGTGCTTGTCCAGACATTCAAACCCTGGGCCCCTTGGGAGGGCACCAGGTAAACCAAAGGGCACACTGACCACTAGTCCACAAGCCTATGCCAAAATTTATATCAGTACTCCTTTTGACACAACCTGGGGCTTATCACCAGGACACTTGTAGGGGTGGGTTTGAGGAGGTTGGAGTCCTGGGGCTGGGGCTAAGTCCTGAAGGTCAATAGTGGGTCATGACACTACCCCTGGGTTGCTTAGCATCCCCTTCAAGTATTTGGCATCTGTTTCCACCACAAGTTTCCTACATCCTACCAACCAATACTTGTTGGCTTGCAAGAATCTCATCAGTCCAAAGAGCTCTTTCTTGGGCTGTGAGAATCTTGCCTCTCTTTCATTCAGAGTAATAGATCCTAGTTTAGCACAAGTGCACTTTTTGGGATCTATTGAGTCCTCTTGAAATATTCCAAAGTCTACTGCCATCTAAGAAGTATCAACGGACATTACTACAGCTCCTGGAGACTCATAGTCAATGGGCTTAAGAGGAGCACTCTCTGCTAACAACTCCTTCATTTTGGCAACTGCTTCCTTTTGTTCATCTCTCCATACAAAAGGTTCCTTGGCTTGTGTCAGTTTGTTGATGGGACTGGCCACCTTAGCATAATGCTTAATGAAGGATCTCAAAGTGCCACAAGTGCCCAAGAGTGACCTAACTTCTGACAAGACCTTGCAGTCACCCCAACTCATAATAACAGCTAAGCACTTGGTCTCTGGTTTCTGTCCTTCATAAGAACATCTGTGACCAACCACTACAATCTCATCTGCACATACTACTGACTCCTTTGCAGAGAGAAAGTCCCTCCTGTGTATTTGATTTTTTAGGAGCACTCTATTTACATTCTGTCAGGTTCCGCTAACCACAGGGACTCAGTCCACTGGGCAAGTACCTTACGTGGTGAGCACTGTGTCCATGGATGCAATGTACTGGCAGGAGCGTGAGGCATAGGAGACCAAAGCAGGGCAGGAGGTGTGGGTGGGGGGCCACCAGTAGCACTGAGAGGGAGGGTGAGTGCTGGTGAGGTGTGAGGACGAGTGCCAGGGGTAGGTGCAAGTCCCTGGGAGGCAAGAAAATGGAACGAGCAAGCGCCAGTGCATGAGCAAGTCCTGGAGATCAACAAAATGAAAGTGGGCAAATGGCGAGTCCCAGGGATGGAAGTGAGAGGAGTTGAGATCAAGCGAGCTGAAAGGGGAAACAGTCGAGATAAGATAAGGGAAGTGGAAACAGAACAAGTCGAGACTTGATGTGGGAGGCAGAAGAGACAAGAGGAACTTAGAGGTTGGCAAGGAGAGGAATAGTAAAGCAGAGATGGAATTGGAGTACGAGATGAGTAGAGGCAACAAATAGGAGCAGATACGAGATGAGTATGATAAGAAATGGAGCAGAGTCAAAAAACAGAGACCAGAGTGTGTGAGACCATGAGACAGAGACAAAACACGGTGAAACAATACAAGAGGTATGGTAATATCAAGACTAGCATACTACTTGCTACTCTACGGCTTATATATTGTGCGGTAGGTAGGCTCCAGGGCTCAGGCCCGAGTTCTAGTGGCGGGTCGTGGCCCTGGGGCTTAGGGTGAGACCCAGAGATTGTGCAGGGCAGTGGTGGGGGTTGAAACATGTTGCGTGGCATGGAAGTCTTGCACTGGAAACACAGAGACATGCAGCAATGAAGCAGTGAGCAGGTGAGCGGAAGCGGGGCATGGCATGTGAAGATTAGATCAGCAGTGATGCATGATCATGATGCGTGATGTGGATCTCAGCATGGGCTGGGGAAGTGCCGGGTGTTGCCAGCGCTGGCGCTGATGTGGCAGTCACAGGCGGTGTGATAGCCAGGGCTGGTGCTGATATGGTGGTCACAGCGGTGATGGCTGAGGAGATGCGGGGGTGGCAGTAGCTGGTGGTGGTGGCAGGCGGTGATGGCCAGGGGTTGCTAAGGTGGCTGGCCAGGTAGCAGTCCAGGCCTGGGGCGGTTGTGGAGGTGGGAGTTCTGGGGCTGGGCCTGAGTCCCAGGGGTTGGTGGCAGGTCGTGACACATTCTGTTAATGCTCCCATACAAATCGCCTAATGCTGGGGTTTTCTGGTATAACTTTGAAATCACCATCTGGCAACCTCATACCTAGTAGCAGGTCCCCTGATTGGCACATCATCAATGTATGGCCAAGTTACATGGGGAATCTCATCTTTCAAGATGAAAGTAATGTCATCATGGAAGATTGGTACTGAGTTGGTCCAACCCATTGGGAGAGTAACCAGTCTCAAGGCACCAAAAGGCATCTACATCCAACAATTCCTCATCATATCCCACATACAAGTCAAAGATTCCTACACAAGCTCTGCCTGCAAAGTGACTGGCTAATTCCTCAGTTGCTGGTGGCAACCCTGAATGTGCAATGGTCACTTTG
>JAGGAQ010006572.1:0-11550 GCA_017657225.1 Termitomyces sp. T69sscA
TGGGTACATTTCATGTTACACCTCCCCTCCACCTACCAACATTCATTACAGGGGACTGTTAACAATCTCATGGAGGTTGTACCTCAAAAAATGTAGGATAACCTCCTCTGTCCTTGTGTCTCAACATTTCTTGAGGCAACAACTGCTCATGTCCCTGTTGAGGTTAAGTCACCTTGTGCTGAGTTCTTACCTTATTTTCCTCATATATGTCCATGAGTGCTACCTGTGGTTCAGTTACCTTTGACTCATTCTTGCATGCAATGCTTGCAGCATCCATGCTTTCCACAGAACTTCCCTCTATATTGTTGTGACTCAGGCCCTGCAAGATCTAGAAAATATGGCATACATAGGATAGTGGTGGTGGTCAGAAGGGCATTTGTTCAAACTGTGCCAGATTGGCCAAATCTTCCTGCTCACCAGACCCTGCAGGTTCTGTCCTTGTGTGGAGGTAGCTCAGCCAATCTATATAAGAGTGGCATGATGCATAGGAGTTTGGTCTGAGGCATGGAGACTTGATCTGCTAACCAAAGATGGTCAGAATTGATAAATCGTATGTAACAAGCACAGTTTGAATTACTAGGGTGTGAGTTTGGATAATTTGAGCAGAGTTTGAAACACTTGAGGCAAATTTTGACCAAGTCCACATGTAATTTAGTGAATATGGTTTTTCATGCCTTCCAAGTTCTAGGCACACCACAAACAAACAAGGTCCAAATCAAAACCACACAACAAAGTAAGTAACCTCTAACAACTCATTGATCAATGTTGATAAGCATTCAAAGTAGCTTATATTAGTAGACCTTTTGAAAGGGACTTTTAAATGTCATTAAACTGTTGAAATGCTTGAAAATCAATAATTCAGGCAAAATCAATCACCCACTACTTTGAAAGCCAGTAGTGATTTGCAAGGCCTGGCTCAAGAGGGTCAGGACTTTGCAATACATAGAGCCAAGCCTAGATCCTTTGGGTGCTTGGCTTACATTAGGTCAAGCTTGAGCCTGGGCTTACAGGTAGACAATAGCAAGTTAGATTTGTGCTAGATAAAATAAACATCATTGTCATCATCACTTAGCATCTCTCCTTCACTCTCTGTTTCACCATCTTTGCAAACAAAGATGTCCCAGCCCTCCTTGTTGTCTACCAGCACTTGCACAGTAGACATCTCATTAGCTAGACCCTTGTCCTTGATCTCCTTACCAACTGAGGGATTCTCATGATACATCAGATCTTGATAATGTAAACACTTCAGAACTTGAAGAGCTTCAACCATGTTAGATTTGAGGCAGTTACAACACTTAGGGATTGTGATTCCTGCAGAGGAGAAGGTGCACTTGCTAGAAACCAAAGATGCCATGATAGCAAGATAGTCACAAGCCAGTGATGCCAAAATAAGATATTGTGATGTGTTAAGCTAATAAAACAGATGAGAGGAATCTTGAGTTGAGAGTATGGAGATACATACCCTCCACCACCTGACAATCAACATGTTTACAAGGCTATCTGTAGAATTTAAATATCTGTCACGACCCGCTACCAACCCCTGGGACTACAACCCTCCCCAAAACAACCCCCACGACCGCCCTGGGCCTGGACCGCTACATGGCCAACCCCTTCAGCAGCCCCTGGCCATCACTGGCCATCACTGGCCATCACCACCACCAGCCACCGCCACTTGCGGCATCCCCCAACCATCACCACCATGACCGCCACATCAGCACTGGTCTCGGCTATCACACCGCCCATAGCCGCCACATCAGCGCCAGCACCGGCGACATCCATCACCCCCTGGCCCATGCCAAGACCCCCATCACGCATCACAATCACACATCACTGCCAACCTGACCTCCACATGCCACACCCTGCTCCCGCTCCCTCCTCACCGCCCCACCACCATGTATCTCTGTGTTCCCAGTACAAGACCTCCACGCCGTGCAACATGTCTCAACCTCATCCTGCCCCGCGCGGCCCCCAGGTCTCACCCCAAGCCCTGGTGCCACAACCCGCCACTGGAGCCCAGGCCTGAGCCCCGGGGCTTACCTACTGCATAGTATATAAGTCGTAGAGTAGTAAGTAGTACTCTAGTCTTGATATTACTGTAGCCCCGTACTGTTTTGTTGTGTTCTCGTCTCTTTTTTGTTTTCTCACACATCCTGGTCTCATCATTTCTACTTATTTCTTTTTCTTATTGTACTTGCCTTGTATCATCTCCTTGCCTTGTCTCTACTTGTCCTGTACTCTAATCCATTCTACTTGCTTCTTCTCTTCCTCTCTACTCTAAGTTCTCTTGGCTCTTCTGTCTCTGACTCCTCATCTCAACTTAATCTGTTCCCTCTCCCTTTATCTTATCTCAACCCTTTCCCCTTTTGGCCCACCTGATTTCCGTGTCTCTGCTCCATCCCCGGGACTCGCTAAGTTCCCACGCCTGTTATCTCTCCGAACCCCAGGACTTGCTCGTGCACCGGCACTCGCTCATTCCACCCTCTTGTACCCCTGGGACTCGCACCTACCCCCGGCACTCGTCCTCCATCCTTCCTGGCACTCGCCCACTCACCAGCACTACTGGCACTCCCCCACACACTGCTCCCGCCCCGCTTTGGCCTCCTACGCTTCGTGCCCTACCGGTTCTCTGCGTCCGTGGACATGGTGATCACCATGTAAGGTATTTGCCCAGTGGACTGAGCCTCCGTGGTCAGCGGAACCTGACAATATCCATGAAAGCCTTGAAGCCATGACTTTGTGTTGTCCATAGAGGAAACAATTCCTGCATCTGTTGATGTAATTTCACCCTCTGAGTTAGAAAGCTCATGAAGAAATGATTTAATCTTACTGCCATGTGCCAACTGCTGTGATTTTGGAGGTGGCACTGTAGCACTGCCATGCATTGCAATATAGCGAGCCTTGTACTAGTGGAGCATGGTCATTTGTATGTCATGACATAAGTTTCACTTACTCTGCTTGAGTCAGAGTTTGCTCTGTAAGCTCTTGATCCTAACACTTGGGAAGATGAGATGCTTTTTTAGATGGATCAAGCACTTATAAGGACTTGTTGCATTTCTAAATGTATGGTGACTGTATCAGTGGGGGTGGTGATACCATCAGCTTAACACAGGAGCTTTTGGTGGTGCGGCCTTAGTCTGAGACTTCTTGATAACCTGAGCAGCATTCCATTGCTTCAAGTTTTCAGCACATTTCTTGCTGCCTTTGTGCACCTTTTGCCACTTTGCAAGACCAACCTTTCTGACATTAATTCATGTATTGCAGTATGGACAAAGTACATAGTTATTGGTGTCAACAATCAGAGTCAATTCATCAATTTCCAACTATTCAAAGATTAGTGAGTATTAGCAGGACTGATGCACTGATGTAAGTATAAATGGAATAATAACTTACCACCATCTTAAACTTTCAGTAGCTAGGTACTGAAGGAAGTGGAATCAACCCTGGAATCAGCTTTGTTTAGCAGGCATTTGGCAAACAACTTCCTTTTTGAAACTATACTATCACCCTCCAAAAAATTAATGGGCAAGGCCTTGACCTACCTGCCTGCCCAATATGCCAGATTGCACATGTGACCCCCCTTCAAGACTTTATAGCTTTGTTACACCTGGACTATGATCTTTTTGAACCGGTCAATGCTGGCCTATCAATATCTGACCTCATCCATAATGAAAATTGGAGCATTGTCTGGCTGTTTCCTTGTGTTTTGGACTCTGAACTAAGAAATCTGTCCATTGTTTGCTGGATATTCTCACATACATCGAAAGGAATTCAAGTTCTGGCTCTGATCAACAGTGTCACCGAATTACTCTGCTCACTTCCAGGAACAACTAATACCATTCCATTCCCAAGTCAAGGTTGTTGATGGGACACAGTGATGGCATGACACATCCTAACACATATGACATGGTGAATGGCACATAAGTTGTGGTCATATCTCAACAGAAAGAGATACTTTACATCTTTTACCCCCAATGATAGATAAACTATATTTCCACAAATTAAGATTCCATGACTCCCAACACACCTCCAAATCATGTCCTGATTCTTCCATCCCTCCCTTTGTCTTGTCTGTTGTAAGCAACATGCTTATAATCCTCCTCAGTGCAGTTTATATCTCATAGCCTCAAAAAGAGCACATGATCAGGCTGAGGATGATGTCCTGAGATTGTACTCTCCAAAATATAGTCTGTTGGATAGATTGGTTGATGTACCTTATGCCTACCAGGAAGATGTTTAAATGAGGCAGAGGAGAGTCAAATGAAGCAATAAACTGACGTTCGCTGAATGTGGTCTGTTATTGAAAACCAGTCACCGATGACCCGCTGCTCCTTACATCGAGCACACAAGAATATATACTCAAAATTGATACGTTCAACTTCAGTGTCAGTCAGGTGGGTGCGTGACATGCGTGGGCGCTTGCCACAACGGTCATGCTTGATAGCATGCTGTACCTATAGATCACAATGAGAATTGTGTAGTTAAAAAACGGAAGGTAACTGACTGCTACGGGCCATGACATCAAAGCTCGTTCTTCATCCAATTGCAGTATTGAACATTCGTGACACTCAATGATCAATGCAGGCCATTGGACGTCCTCCCTCGTCGTTGATTCAGGGTTAAGTCCTAACAATTCCAGAATGCCTTTTGCAAGGAAGGATGCCTTGTCGGCAAAGATGACCCTTTTACCATCCTCATTCCATAAACATGATTTACCGTTGAGCATGAGAGTCGCACATTTATGCTTTAGTACTTCAGGATACTGAAACACATGAGAACTGTGATCTCTCCAACAAGAGAAGAACGTAGTCGCAAGTGAGAGGGGGTTTATACCGTTCAGCCCGCTAGTTGGTGTTGTACTAGTGACAACCATGTTCAGAAGTACTGTGTCACAGGACGTGCGCCAATTTCGAGCTATTTCAAGGATCAGAGATTCTGGAAATTCGATATTTTCCTCCACTGGAGCCTTGATAAGCGTAGAAATCGGTTCCATCGATTCAAGGTCGAAGATGTCGGGCACGATAACCTTGCCCCAATTATTCCGTTGCAGATTGCATACACATTTCTTCAGAAGACCCCTGCGATCATCCTGAGCAGCTAAATACTCCTGCTCCAATCGACAAGCCCTGTGCTCCTCCATTTTTTTTATGATATCGTCCTTGATATTTTTCCACACTCAGAGGTTGTTATATGTCAAATTCGAACATGGACCTAACTGCGCGACTTACTACGATCTGTAAGGTCCTTCGGTTGATTCACAGACGGCCAATTTGACATCCCTCTAATTGTCTCAAGCTCTTTCCCCCAGCCTAACAGCATATTCAGTCAAGTTGGGAAAAGTAATCAAATCGGAAATTTACCAAGATCAGTTAACTTCTGTTTGATACTTCAGAGGCAGAGTAAGGCGCAATGCAAGCTCATATCGGATATTTACTTGCGTATTATATCGACGCTTGCGGATTTCGCCAAGTTGAGCGGCACGTTTAACACCTTGCATTCTCAGCCATTTCTCACACAGGTGACCGTGCTATAGTGGTAAGTGAATAAAGAATTGGAAAGTTGAAAAAGACTGACGGTAATCCGACATTCTCTTTCTTCTTTCATTTCCTGTATCCAAACTTCCCGTGCCTTACTGTCAGACTCGCCAAGTTTTTCTAATTGTCCAATCAATCGCTCTGCATGCGCTTCCAAAATCAAGTGATTATCACGAATTCGAAGACTTTCAGCTGAGAAAGTGTCAATTGACGTTGACATCAATCCGAAACGTCGCTCTACTTTTGGTCCGCGAATCAATTGAAGGTACCACAGGCAGAATATCATGGTACTTGGTACCGTCCACGTAACTGGAGAACCTAGGGCATGGATAACAACAATCACGAGCTATGTAACAACCCCAATTCGATTACTCACCGAATTAGCCCTTTCTTGTCGGTGAAGCATGTAGCACAATAGCACCAGCGGATGGACCATATAAAATATCGTCCTTTTGCCGTATCGCAACACTTGAAAAAGGATCAGTCACTGTATATTGGAATAAAGATCAAAGAAACAGACATCACAGAGGGGGGTGAAGATGAGGTTGGCAAATTGCGCTTCGTTGAGGTCGTTTGGACAAACGGGACATTCATCAAGGTTCAGTCGCGCTTGTTTCCACACATATTCGGCCGATTTGGTCATCAAGATACGCCTGAGAGCCTTGCACATTCGAGAGAGAGACAGCACCTCGCCAGGAGTGAGGTACATAAAGATCTCAGCAATTGAAATAAGAACCAGAAGTTTATAGAACCAGATGAACATGTACCTCGTAAAGGATGTCCAGAGGCATTTCAACAATATCCTTCAATGCTCCTCGACGTCCCCGTACGTTTTTCAACTGCAGACTGGGGTGAAGACTTGGCGTGTGTCGAGGCATAACTCGTGAGAAGCAGATGAGTGGGAGGATCGTCGCAAAGGCGAGTTCCAAGGATATCGAGCACTTTCGGAGGCTCCACACTTCTCACCCATCTCTGATCGAAAGCCGATCGCGGCACGGTGCGAAAGGCTGGCAGATGCTGCGTCGAGATCAGCAGGGCCTGCGGTCTTGTGTAGCAGTACTGCAGGTCGATATCTGCTTCTTGATGGCAGTTTAGGGGTAGGGCTGCACACCAGTCAACATTTCCACTGCTCACGGTAACCGTAACACGGCTACCGTGACCGTGCCGTGAATGGATCTAATAGGACCCCGTGATTAAAACTCCGAAACCTTCGTTTCGGCTCCCCGTATACCTTGTCCAAACCTTCTCCAGCCATTTTCATCAATTCATCGCACTGTATAGGGTAGCACCATCTTGCTCATGCTAGATACACACTCCTCACTTGAACGATGTTCTATTATTCTTCAAGACAAGCCAATCTTACTCAGAATGCTTCAAATTTATCACAGGTCCTCTTTTGGTCGAGTTTTGGCTCTTTTTACTTCAATAACAATGCCGATCCATTTCATATACACTGATAAATTCCGTACACCAGCTACCGTTTACGACCGTGAAATTGCCGTAGCCTACCGTCACAGGTCCTGAGTTCATCCATACGGCACGGTTCACGGCTGCCGTAACCATTTTTTTGGCCGTGACTCTGCCGCCTTGTGCCATAAACGGACGGTATGCATCCCTATTCAGGGGTTTAACCCATCTAATTAGAAACCTAATTAGAAAGGGAGGAAGGGGGCCACCCAATCCTCTAATCAGAGGGGATTAATAATTATACATGCTGCGATGGTATCAAAGTGTTTGTGACTCATGTTTAACATACTTCATGTGGACCCATTTCACCGAGCTTGTGCAGGTGACAAAACTTGCTCTGATTTCATACTTGACACATGACAATATGTTTGTTTCCCTGACAGGCTTTGCATTAACTCGACCATCCAGGTCTACACTAGTACATGATGATATGAGAAGGCTTAGATTCATCGATTTCTGACTAGACAAGCTTAGAGGCATTAATTTGAGCCATAAATAAAGACACTTATTATCATAACTTTAAGGATTTGGCAACCAAGGAGGCTGTGCAAGAAGATAGCCCTGAAAATGAATCTGTACATCTTTTCTATAAAGAGTTGTTCTGAACTCTGGCTGGCCTGTTATTGTTATGGGACTCAATTTTGCTCTGTTTATCCACCATTTCACTCTGTCCATTTGCTCTGTCTCCTGGGACCTCTGGAGATTTTTGAATTCCTTTTTTGAGTGGACCTTTGGAGCATCTGGCACTTCTCCCACCTCAACATCACAAAGTGATTGTATACAAACCTGGCATAATACCTCAAATTTCCAGGTTAATTATCCTAGAATGTATTAGATCTCACTCACTGCCAATAAAACTTGACTATTGTGCTTTTAACATTGAAAAATTGAATGCTTGGATACATTGGGGCTAGGGCCAGGCAAATGTGCTTGCTAATGTCATGCATCACTGGCATTGCTTGTAACCACTGTCAATCACAGCAATCAATACACCTGTAAGGCGAATTTCTAGGAGTTGCAGCTCAATCACACAACTAGCAGAGGGGAATTTGAAGTTATATTAGGCATGATAATCAATGATACAATGGTAACTAATCACATAGCAGAGGAGAATCCGAAGAAAACAAGTCTAAGGATTCCCACTGCTTGGTGTGGTGCATCAGCAGGTGGCAGAGGCATGAGAACAACTATACAGGTGACCAGAGCTAACCTTGATCTTGGATAATGCTTGGACAGGGAGTGCGGGAAGTTCTGGGGGTTTTCTAAAAAGGAAATGACCTTCAAAGATCCTCTCCAGGGATCTAGAGCAAGCCATGGAGGTCCCAGGGAGTGGTGTAGGTGGGCTGAGGCATGGTGAAGTGCCAAAAATGGAAGTCCCAGCACTGAGGATTGCTGGGGTGAGCAGTGATGTGGCAGTGATTGTTGGACATCACATCTTATCACATCACACAGCCACACCAGGGTTGCCACTCCATTATCCTGGCCACTATCACAGTTGCATTATCTCGACACATATCACAGTGTGAACAATGAATCCATTGTTCACACACACTATATATATGGACTCTCCATAGATAGAACCCTCAGTTGCTTATACCGGACTGAGGGTACGTTACTTATAAACTATACCGACACACAAGATACTGACTGTACTCATAGAATAATACCTACATATTGTTCTTAGGTACAGTTCTCAACTCAGTCGCTTATACCAGACTGAGGAATAATACTTACATATTGTTCTTAGGTCCATTTAGTAAGAGTCTGGATTCCAACAGTGGATGAGTGGTAATGGCTGTGGGGGTTGCCAAAGATGGTAGTGATAGCCATGGGTGTAGTGAGCCAGTTGATGCATGCTCTGAGCTGAGTTGAGGGCAGGTAAGTGATGAGATTCTGAGGCCAGGATTCAGGACCAGAGGTGGACTGGCAGGTTGTGACAATTGCACACATTGTTTATTTGCCATCAATTGCTCTGCCATTACTCCACCCCTCCTCCTGCTTGCTGCCTCTCATGTATCATCCCTGCCATTGCCTATCATCCATCCACCATTGCTACCCATTGCTCTGCCATTGCCTCCATTGCTTTAGTCCACCTGTATGACAAAGAGAAAAGCCCACATTAAAGATGTATTTGTAAGAACACAAGATAAGATAAGATCGACAATCAATGAGATAATCTTGAGGCAATAAGCAGACAGAGGGCGACGAGAGAATTGAGGATAGCTTAGAGATTGATAATGTGAAAATACACTGTGTTGACGCTATGCTGAATACAAAGTTATACATAGGTTTTTATAGAGGTAAATGTCTGTGATGAAATCAACGAGTAAAACAAAGTGAATGAAACTGACTGAGATAAGGAAAAGAATCAGGGTGAGTCCATAAGAATAATTGCAGAGGTGATGAGTAAATGACGAAAAGAGAATGGCGGAATGTATGGAAATACCAGATATCAAGAAATAGGATGAGACGAGGGCTCGAGGAAGAATCGAGGGTGACTGGGATTCGGAGATCGGAAATCGGGTTTGGTCTTGGCGTGAAGGCATGAATGAGACGGGGCGTTCATGACAGTATTCTACAGTATCAGCCACTTTATCTTTTTTGATCAATATTATCAGCTGTCACGACCCGCTACCGACCCCCGGGACTCCAGCACTCCCAGAACCACCCCCAGAACTGCCCCGGGCCCGGACCGCTACCCGGCCAACTCCCCCGGCCATCACCAGCCATCACCGCCTGTCAACACCACAGCCACCGCCACTCGCGGCACCCCTGGCCATCACTGCCGTGACCGCCACATCAGCGCCGGGTCTCGGCTATCACGCCACATCAGCACCGGCACCACCCGTCACCCCCGGCCCACGCCGAGACCCCCCATCACGCATCATGATCGCACATCACTGCCGCCGACCTCCGCACACCACGCCCCGCTCCCGCTCCCTCCTCACAGCACCACCGCCGCGTGTCTCTGTGCTCCCAGTATGAGACCTCCGCGCCACATGACATGTCTTAGCCTTGCCCCATCCCGCGTGGCCCCCGGGTCTCATCCCAAGCCCTGGCGCCGCGACCCGCTGCTGGAACCCGGGCCTGACCCCCGGGCCATATGTACTACGTAGTATATAAGGCGCAGAGTAGTAAGTAGGTACTCTAGTCTTGATATTACCGTAACCCCGTCTTGTCTATTGTGTTTCGTCTCTGTTTTGTCTCTCGCATGCCCTGGTTTCCTTACTTTACTTGCTTCTTTTCTCGTACTCGTCTCGTTTCGACTCTCTATCTCGTCTCCACTCATCTTGTAACTCTAATCCATTCTTGTTGTCCTCTTTTCTCTCTTCTACTCTAAGTTCTCTCGACTCTTTGTTCCCGGCTCTCCTCTCTTCGACTTAATCATTTCCATCTCCCGCTATCTTATCTCGACTCTTTCCCCTTTTGGTTATCCGACTTCCCCAGCTCTGCTTCTATCCCTGGGACTCGCTAAGTCCCCTCGTCTGCTTTTCTCTTGACCCCCGGGACTTGCTCGCTCACCAGCGCTCGCTCGTCTCACTCTCTCGCACCCTTGGGACTCGCGCCAACCCCCGGCACTCATTCTCCCCCCTCCCCGGCACTTGTCTCACCCACCGGCACTCCCGGCACTCTTCCACGCACCCCCTCCCGCCCCGCTTCGGTCTCATATGCCTCGCGCTACTCCCGGTGCTCTGTGTTTGTGCACAATGAATAGCCGTAAGGTGGATTCGTCCAGTAGACTGAGCCCCCGAGGTCAGCGGAACCTGACATCAGCTGCCATATTATATGGTACAATAGAGACTATGTACTGTCAGGGGACCTCCCTTTACATTCTTTTTTCCTCAGCCATGCTTCACTTTCATTCAGTTCCTTTGCCTTTCTTCTCAACTCGTCAAGTTCCTCATTGGTCAGACCATGGGAAACTACTTCCTTATTGGACATTCCTCTTTGGCTGGATGGACTCACAGCCACTACTGTCATGTGTCACGATGTGAAATTGGTTCACAATGTGAAATTTGTATTCTGTAACTTAGTCCAGCCACCTATAACTCCTGGAAAAAAACCATGAATAGATATCATATATACAAAGATGATCCTGTGCTTATACTATAGAAATTTGAGTCTGTCGAAGTATAGAAAATCTAAAAGTGTGAAATCAGAACACATTTGGTCACCCACCAGGGCTTGGTGAAATAGATTAACAAGAATTGCACAAATTTTGAGTAGGCCAAACCCTTTGACACATATATAGTGTCTTAAATATAATTTTCCAAGGGATGGAAAGAGGTAGAAAGCCCAAGGAAGTGGATATCTCTGTGTCCGATACAAGAGGGCATGACAATTTAGGGGCTGTTGAAACTCCGCATACAGCAGAGCGCTAAAATGAGTGTTGAGGACAAATCTTCGACGATCTGGCCAGTCGGCTTTCAAGCGGAGCAAGAACTTAGCTTGTGACCCGACTGTGACAACAATTTCACTTCCCAGTTTTTTGGTACCTCTCGCTCGGTCATGGGCCGACGTCTCTCACATTATACAGTTTCTCCTAAAAAAA
>JAGGAQ010006573.1:0-11521 GCA_017657225.1 Termitomyces sp. T69sscA
CGGTGAGACCGAGATAGATGTGAGAGAGCGGCTATGCGCTCACCTGGGTTGCAAGTGAGAGGAAGAATGAGTGATGGTGAATGTTGCAACCCAGGAAGTCTCAGACCGTCCGCCCTACTGATCTCGACGCGGCAACTGCCAGACCCTGGCACCAATGCCAAGATCGGCTTCTGGCTGATGAGTGAATCAAGGATAAGGGATGGAGATGGATCGGCTTGTCACACAGAGGCCTCCAAAAACGCTCCTTCCTTTGGACTCCGCCTTTGCGACGAGTAAGCATGTTCCAAAAAAAGTAACTCAAAGCCTGATCTGAAGAACTTGGAGGGCAGATTCTAATCTTCACCACCGCCACCTGGACCCACGCCGCTCAACTCAACACAGCATATACCACTACTTGCACATCTTTTGCTGTCAGTGCGTGGCTCATGTTTATCTTGGCATGGTACACACCACACAAGACAAATAGTTTGTCTCTGAGGGCTGTTATTCGATGCAAGGGTATTCTGGCCATACTGTCCTCCACACAGCCTCTGCCAAATCTATTATGTATAATCTAAACTCTCTGGAAGGTGAGATGCCCTCAGCCAGTTGATGAGCGTCCCTCATCTCTCGAGCTTCTCCAGCACTCAGTGTGCTTGAAGCATTCGAGTAAACCTATGGTCTGTTTGGTTAGCCATGCGTGGATTTGCAGAATCATCACTATCCTGCTGGGCATCAACTTCCATTTGCTCTACCCTTTCACACTTCACTCTGCCCCTTTTTGCTGCTTTCTAGCACTTCCAGGGCCTGCTCTAAATCTCTGAAGATTTCTGGAGGTCATTTTCTTTTTAGGCAACCCTCAGAGTATCCTACACTTCCTGTTTGAGCATTTTCAGAGGTTAAAGTTTTGGTCCTCTTATACAATTATTCTCATGCTTCTTCCACCTGCCTATGCACTGCACTGAGCAATAGGATCCTTAGACTTGTTCTCTTTGGATTCCTCTCTACTAGATAATTAGTCACTACTGTACCATTGATTATTTTTAATATAACTTTGGATTCCCCTCTGCCAGTTGTGTGACTGTGCTGCAGCCTCCAAAGGTTGCCCTCACAGATTGAAGAACTCAAGGTTTAGATCCAGCTTCAACCTCACTTTGTTTGGTCAAGGCTTTGGTTGAAGGACCTAAGGTCTGAATGTAGCCTCAACCTCGCAACTGAGGACTTAGAAATATAGAAAAAAGAAATCAAGGTACAGAAAAGATTTTATGATTCAAGAAAAAACAACAAAGAATAGCCTGAACTTGTAAGAGTTAGAGCAAAGATTGACTGAACACATACACAACAACAAAAAATAACCTGAACTTGTAAAAGTACAAAAGAAACACACTGTCTTAAGAATGACAGAAACAAGCAAATAAAAAAAAAACTGATGAGTGTCCAAAAAACTGAGAAGTACTGCCTAAAGCACACTCAAAAAAGTGTTGAATAGCCACACCAAATGAGGGCAGACACTAACAGTATGTGAGACAACTTAGAGAGGGCACAATGAGTGTCCAAGCTTTGTCTAAAACTGATCTCAAAACTTCAAAGGCAGCTGAATGTGAATGGGACAACTTTTTTTGAACTCAAAAAAAGGTGCTTGTTAGCTAATTTGCTAACCAATTGAGAGATTTCCACAATTTCCACACCTGTTGTCTCATTATTATATAGATGAGCTATGCCTTGGGCCTTTGGCCCAAATCTTAGCCTATGGAAAACATTGCTCCCTTGGAGGCTTTGCCTTCAAAACCCCTTCTAATTCCACCCCTGACTTAGTAAAGCAAGGTTAGAGCCTTGTTAGGCTAACTCAATGCATAAGCCAACTCAATGTTTCAATTCAACTCTAACCTCACTTTGTTCACTTCTTAAGCCAATTCAAGCCTTAGATTACTTTCATACAACTAAGTTGATATTTGATATAGTAAGTGTAATGGTTCAATAATTGACCAACTTATATACAATATAAACAGTACAATCTACTAATAACTAATCCTACTTGTAGCTGTAAACCATTTAAGATTTATAACAGTGAGCCAACTCAAACCTCACTTTGTTCACTTATGAGGTTTAATGCTTAGATTACTTTTATACAACTAACTTGATATATACAATATTAACAATTCAAAGCTTAGATTACTTCAATTGTTTTCTTCAAGATTCATTTTATGAAATGTACAAAGTATACAATGGAGTGACTAACTTGATATACAATTTTCCAATGATGACTAATTATACTTATAGCTCTAAACCATTCAAGATCTCTGAATATACAATATAAACAGTCCTATGATCTGTATTTTCTAGCAACAAAATCACTTTTATTCTACTTCCTGATAGTGTAAATAATAAACTCTTGTGTTTCTGCTGTAACTTGACTAGAGCTCACTTCTCAGTATCCACACTTCTTCAACCACAGACCACTACCACTCCTAACACCATGTTCAAAGCTTTATTCACACATTTAATCAATAATTCAACTGTTACACAGCATGATTGGCTGCATGAATGAGCTATTCCATATGTTAGATACAAATACTCAGTCGGTTGTATCAGACGACTGTATTTGTTATGTCTACCTGTTAGATACAAATACTATGGTACCGTTAGTGGTGTATAATAACTATTAGGGGGCTCGGACATACCTCAGTCGGTTGTATCAGACAACTGAGGTTATCCGAGTCCCGGTTCCGTCCCTATCCTCCCAAACTATACAGTTCCTTATTTTCCCTCTGCGGCGGCGGCGTTCCGTCACGTGTCGAGTGTGACACGTGCTGCGATCTACTCTCGACACTCCCCCGGACTCACGGGACACGTCATTCCTCGAAGAGTCGGAGCGCCGCACATAGCTTGTGGTGTTGGGGTCGCGCAAGTGGCTTGGTGAACAAGTCGGCTAAGTTTTCTGTGCTTGGAATGTATTGTATTTCGATCTTTCCCTCCTCCACGGCATGGCGAATGAAATGGTGTCGCACATCGATGTGTTTGACCTGGTTGTGGTTGCGTTTATTTTTGGCGATTGCGATTGAGCCGTTGTTGTCCCCTTCTAAGTGGGCTGGGTAAGGGACAGCCATACCTATCTCTGCCAACGCTGAGTACATCCACTGGATCTGTTCACCGGCCCTACCCAGGGCTATGTATTTGGCCTCGGTGGTGGAGGTTGACACGGTGTCTTGGTATTTTGAACTCCAACTGGTCGGTCCTCCTGCTTGAAGGTAGACTCCCCTGGATATAGATTTCCTGGTGTTGATGTCGGCAGCGAAGTCGGAATCGTAGTACCCTCGGGGTTTGTAATCCTGGAAGTTTGGTCCTCCGTACCATAGTTTGTAATGCAGCGTTGCCTTGACGTATTGCATGATGTGGAGTAAGGCGAGCCAGTGCGGTTTTCCGGGGTTCGACATGAAGCGGCTAAGTGATGTTATCGCAAACACTATGTCGGGTCTAGTCCCAATCTGGGCGTACATCAGCGAGCCCAACGCTTCCTTGTACGGCTTATTGGCCATGTACTGTCGGTCCTCATCTGACTCTGGTGCTTGCGTCCAACTCAGGATGATTCCCGGGGGGAGGGGAGTGTATTTCGGTGTGCAATTGGACATACCATATTTCTCCAACGTCCGCTTTAAGTACTCTTCTTGGTCGAGAATTGTCATTCTTTTGCTCCGGTCTCGTGTGATCCTGATACCTAAGACGAACTTAATGTCGCCAAGATCCTTGATCTTGTACTTCTTGCCGAGTTCCTTCCGCACGCGCGCTGCTTCTTCCTTTGATGAGGACATTCCTGACGTGTCATCAGTGTATGTGCTTGTTACTGTCCTCTCCCCTCCACGTTCTCTCGACCTCACTGACTGATCCGCCTCCAAGCGTTTGAATCCCAGTCTCCTCATCTCTGCATCCAGCGTCCGCCACCAATTATTCGCCCCATCCATTGTCTCGTAAATTGCCTTGTCGAGAAGGGATACCAGTGCCTTCTCATCGTCGTTGCTCCTGGTGTCAGCACTCCCCCGGACCCGCTCGCCCCCATTTATGTCCACCCTAAAAACATCGCTGGGCCGCAAGGCGTAGCCCTCAGGCTGTTCCATCAGGATAGGCACTTGGGTCGGGGCGTTTAGGTAGGCGCTCGTGTAGTCGATTTGCCACATCTCATAATCCTTGACCATTCCCACGGCCAGGTTCATGCGCAGGGACTCGTAACGCACTACGGATGCGTAGGTAACAAAGTAATCGACCCCCGGTATCTGAGAGAAGCCCTTGGCTACCAGTTGAGCCTTGCACCCGACCACCACGCCGTTTGCGTCGTATTTGATGGCGAATGTCCAGCAGTTCTTCATGGTACGCGCGCCTTCTGGGCGCTCGATGAGGTGCCAGACCTTCCGTTTGTGCATCTGCTTCATCTCTTCGTCCATGGGCCCTTTCCACAGGTCAGGGCGCATCATCGCCTCAGAGTAGGACTTCGGAACCCAGGTGTCGTCGTTAGCCGCGGTCATGGTCAGCATCCTGCCCGGCATGGGCGCGTACGTTTCTTCCTCACTCTCAGGGTTGAGTGGGTCATCGTCGTCGGGCACCAGGGGCGTCGTGGGGTTTGTTTTGGTCGCTAGCCTGGCCGAACGCCTAAGTTCCGGGGCTGCTATGCCAGCAGCGTCTGCTCGGGTGACTGCGGTCCGTGGTGGCATTGGCTCGCCTACAGCGGGGTCTTTTGCGGTGTGCTCGCCCTCGCTTGGGGCAGGCATCTCAGTTGCATGCGGGAGGTTGAAGACGTTGTAGATGTCCACCATCGGCCCCTCACGGGGGTCAGGCAGGGTCCTGTGGGCTACGCCCTCCTCGAAAATGACGTCCCTCGAGCGGAAAGTCCGCCCCGTCGATCGATCGAGTAGTTTATAGTCCCCTCGACCGAAGTACCCGACCAGTACAGCTTTAACGGATCGGGCCTCCAGTTTGCTGTTCCCGTCCTCCCGAGGAATTTTCGTGTACGCAGTACATCCAAAAGGTCGCAGGTGCGCCACGTCAGGCTTGCGACCCGTGCGGATCTCGTGGGGTGTTGTACCGGGGTGCCTGGAGCTTGGGATCATATTGAGGACGTATACCGCCGTGGACGTGGCCTCGCCCCAGTAATGTGTGGGCAGGCGCGAGTCTGCAAGCATGCTGCGGGCGAGGTCCAGTATGGTCCTATTCCTACGTTTGACCACACCATTCGCGGCGGATGAGTGCGGCGGGGTGGTCTCATGCCTGATCCCGCGCTTCCTGCAATACTCCTCCCATGCATCATTGACGAACTCCTTGCCCCCATCGGTACGCACGCACTTGATTCTCAAGCCGAGCTGTGTTTCGACTCTCATGTCAAACGTTTCCAGGCACACAACCGTCGTCTCTTTCGCTTTGTTTGACAGGTACCACACCTCACAGTCCGCTCCTGCCTGGTCTGTCGCGGCCATCATCAGGCTTTTGCCGCCTGTGGTTTGGACGCGTGCTGGTCCCCATATGTCAAACACGACCCTCTCATATGGCTGGGTCTCTGGTTCCACGACTGCGTCGAACGGCCGCCGCGCTTGTTTCCCCAAGATGCAGTCCTCGCACCGTCCGGAGGTTGTCGTTTTTGTCATGTGTAGGCCCTCGACTATCTCCTTCTGGGCCATGTCCCTCAACGTCGTCTCGCTTACGTGCGCTAGTCAATGGTGCCAAGTCTCCATGTCGGCTGCCCTATTGATTGATCGGGTAGCCAGGGCTGTGGGTGGGGGTGGCGCAAAGTCGACCAAGAACATTGTCCCTGACATTGGGCACTTCATGAAAGGACGCCCGTCAGGGGCGTGCAGTGTGGCACCGGTGTCGTCTATGGCGAGCTTCACCCCCTTCCTAACCAGCGAGCCAATCGACACTAGATTGTGGTCCAGCTCCGGTGCGTGCAAGGCATCCTCAAAGGTAACCTCGATCACTTCGTCGCCGTACCTGACCCATTTCCTGATGCGCCCACAGCCTGCCACCTTGAACGATTCTCGGGCCATCATGCCCACGCGGTTATTCTCATCGGGCTCCCTGTAGATGACAAAGTCACCACGCTGAGTGAAGAAGTGGTGGCTCGTGGCTGAGTCTGCGTATGTGACTCGTACGCTGTCCGCATCGCTACTGGCTTGGGTGGAGAATGCCAGGCACCTAGAGTTGGCCGCATTGGCGCCTGACGTCACCGTGGAGTTAGCCTGCGGTGCTGTCCCACTCTGGTCGGTGCTGCCCCCATTGCTCGTGGGGCTACTCGTAGCCGAAGCGTTGCCACTGCGATTCTTCTTCCACCAATCAGGGTATTGACCCTCCAGGCCCCCACCCTTCCGGAAACACTTGTCTGCCGTGTGGCCAGTGCGGCTACAGTTCGTGCATGTGGGCTTATCCCTGCCCTGCCGCCCCATCTGCGTCGCCAGGGCCTGTGGGGAAGCCGCCAGCGAGATCGCAGACACTCCGTGGAGTAGGAGTGCGTGGGTGGTAAGTCTGACCATCACATTGGTTGACGTGTTCTCGTTCATCAGGGACCCAGTAACCGGTGCCCATGAGCTCGGCATTGACCTGATGATATACGCCCTGAAGCGTCTGTCATCTATCCCAGCACCCTGGTCATTCGCTCTGGCCCAGGCCGTGCGTAGCGCCTTGAAGTGCGCCTCAATACTCGAGCCGTCCGTATACTTCAGCGCACGGAGCTCCTCCTCGGCGTGGATGAGTCCGAGGTCGGATTTGACATCGTGGATTGCCACCAGGGATCCCCAGGCTTTCGCCGCGGACCCGTCCATCGCTACTCCAGCTCCCACTGGGTTCACGACGTTCAGTGTGACCATGCTGCGTGCGAAAGCGTCGCGCTGCAGCCATTCCTCGCGCGAGGGGCTCGAGGATCCCCACCAGGTAGCAGCTGCTACTGGCGAGGTCTTGCTCTCCTCACTGGCCAGCCTCCCGATCTCACCAGTCAAGTATCCGAGCAGCCCGCGTCCACGTGCTGCCTCAGTAATTGTGGTTTTAAACGAGGCCCAGTTGGACCTGTCGAATTTCTCGTCGGGTGGCAGCACAAATAAGGGGGGGTTCTGGGACATTTCGGGGTCGGTTCCGGTTTCAGTTTCTCTTTTCGGTGGGTGTCAAAAAAAAAAAAAATTTCTGAGTCGCTACAGAGTGGCATGGGGCCAATAACCTGTTAGATACAAATACTCAGTCGGTTGTATCAGACGACTGTATTTGTTATGTCTACCTGTTAGATACAAATACTATGGTACCGTTAGTGGTGTATAATAACTATTAGGGGGCTCGGACATACCTCAGTTGGTTGTATCAGACGACTGAGGTTATCCAAGTCCCGGTTCCGTCCCTATCCTCCCAAACTATACAGTTCCTTATTTTCCCTCTGCAGCGGCAGCGTTCTGTCACGTGTCGAGTGTGACACGTGCCGCGATCTACTCTCAACACCATACAATTCTATAAGTCTTCTCAATGGGTAATCAGCTGTTCAACTGTGCAGCCCAGCCCCCTGCCACTCAGCCTCTGCTATACCATAAGCTTACTTCTTTTGGCTATCACTACAAGTCCCATAGATTGCTTGAAGTTGTTCCATAAAGCCCCAGGAGTGTCAGGAGCACAATAGAGCAGGATAATATAGAAGAGCAGTCTAAGAACTGATCCTAGTTGGATTGGAGCAGCTTCATTGAGACATTGCCTCCATTCTGCATTGTTTCTAATAGTAAAAGTGTTTGCATGTCTTCTTGTAAGTGGGATAAGTGGGATAAATGTGTTCATTGACTGTTCTAAGATCTGCTCATGATTGTCAGGTTTGGCTGACCATGGGAACTTAGATCACTGGGTGATTCCTTATGTGGTGAACACAATGTCCATGCACATGGTAAGTACTGTTAAAGAGTGTTGAGTGTGTGGGATCAAGAAAGGATTTAGCTAAGCCAAAAAAAGAAAGAGTCAATGTGGGAGATAGACAGAGAATAGAATGAAACAAAGACCAGAGGAGAGAATGAGAAAAGGAAGAAATCAGAGGCTTGAGGCAGAGAGAGAGAGAGAGAGAGAGAGAGAGAAGCAGAAGATAGATTGGGAACAGAAATGCAAGACAAGTAGAGGCAAGAGTAAAGAGACAATGTGAGGTGAGTAAGAAATGGTATGAGTCGGTACAAGACAAGTAAACAGAGTCAAAACTCAAGAAACTGGGACACAAAACATGAACAAGATAAAGAAAGAAACATGGGACTATGGGTGCAATATCAAGACTACTGTACCAGAGGCTATGCTACAACTTATATACAAGAGGTAGTAGGTAGGTCCCAGGGCACAAGTCCAGGCTCTGGTGACAGGCCATGGCACTGGGGCTCCTAATAAAGCCTGAAAATCATGCAAGACTGCAGTGGATAGCTGTGCAGTGCAAAAAAAGCTCTTCAAAAGAAGGAAGTTGCTTTAGTAGCATGGGCAAGCAGAGGTAAGAAATGGCAAGAAAGCAATGAGTTAAGCGGGGGAGGAGGTGTATTATGCAGAAGTCAGACTGGAGTGATGTGTTGGGTGTGATACATGATGAAGTGTTTAAGGGAGGCCAGAGAAGTCTTGGTAGAAGCCAGGGACAGCACTAGGAATTGCCAGGGCCAGCACTGATGTGGTGTCAGTGGGCAGTGATGGCAGCAGCACTCATGGCCAAGGGGGTGCCAGGGGTGGTGGTGAATGAGTGCTGAAGGTGGCTGGTCATGTTGTAGTCTGAGTCCAGGATGTTGTATAGTACATGAAGGGGAAGTGGGAGTCCCAGGGCTTGGTACTGGAGGTCAGCAGTGGGTTGTGCCAATGATTTTTCATTGGCTACAACTGTCAAACTGAGGCAGAACCTTTCTTCTAACCTAGGTGAAGCAAAGCACATCCTTCCAATAGCTGTTACCCTATCTCTCTCCTTTTAAGCCTTTTTAGATTTCTTATAGACCAAACTTGGTTGGGAAATTCTGATAAGCGGTGTTATTGTTGGGAAACTTGGCATTAGCTTCAAGCCAAGCAGTAAGTGCAGCTTTGTCCACATTAGACCTAGCAGCCACCATCTCTGGAGATTCATTGTCCTGGAAGTAGACCTCATGTTGGCCCTCCAAGTACACAGGCAAGCAATATACTGGAGGAAATTCACCATGCATGTTGAATTAAAAGATGTGCCGGCAAGCTTCAGGAGCAGAGATGCATCTAGCATCCAAGTGATCCTTGATTTCATCTTTTTCATCCACAGAAATCTCCACAGTAGTCCTGTCACAACCTTTGTATCTGTACTTGTTGGTATACTTGATGGCTTCCACTGAGGCAAAAGTTTCCACATTGATATCATCATGGTGGATAAGATCAAGATATGCATGTGTGGCAGTCTCCTCTTTTGGAATTCAATAGTATGGATATTAGCCACACATCTTCCAAAGAAATCATTCTTTATTTCCTTCAAAAGTGCATTTTTCTTGAGCTCAAACACCCTAGCAACAATGTCTGGTCTATCAAAGGCTGTTTGCTTCTTATCATTGACTGCAGGTACCTTCAACAGAGCTTCTTCAATTTCAGTCCACTTTGACTTGGCAGTCATAGTCAGAAAGATATCAGGCTTTCTGAAATGCCTGCAAATGGCCACAGAGTCCTAAAACAATTACTGCATGTGTCTTTCACTTCCAGAGTGAGAGGCAGAAAGAATAACATGATGGCTTTGTGGGTGTACCTCTTCATCTCCATCTTCATCTCCATCTGCAGAATCAATCACTCCTTGGCAGACATCAGCTCTGATCCTCTTCTGATTAGACCTGACCCAGTTCAACTTGGTTTGAAACATGCATCCACACTATAATAAATTGTTGAAAAAGCCTCACTCCAGAGTAAAGCAGTATCAGCTTCTTTACTGTCCTCTGTTGAAGCCTGGAGCAAGCAGCACATGTCAAACTTTGGGTAATTTCTATTGGACTTGGTAAGCTTTTCAGCATCTCAATGTAAAGACTGACAGTGTGAACACGTAACATTCATAGGACCAACATATTGTGGTAGACGCTCATTCATGGGAAGAAGATCATTTACAGGCTGTTGTACATTCTGTGGAACAAGAGGTTCTGGAGCAGGATTTGGTTGCTCTTCAGGGATATATACAGCAGGTTCTGGAAGAGGCTCTGGTGCCTCTTCAGGAATGTGTCCAGCAAGATTGTAATTAGCTAGATCCCACTGTCTTGGATCATTCTCATTGTTTACAGGATCCTCTAAACGCTCTAGAGGATTTTGCATCATTTAAGCAAATGCTGCATGAATGTTTTCCAGGTCATTATGAGCAGGCATGTCAATCTGAAGACCTAAACCATTGGAGTCCTCCTCTAAATCAGCTGCATGCTGCTTCTGCCAGCCTTGTATGATTCTTTGAGCTCTAACTTGATTTAAGAGAATATGCTCAGGATTGAGCTGTGCATGCTGTCAAAATTTGTTAGTCAAGATAGTCTGTCAGGGGTCTTCCATTTGTCTTCCATTTATGGGCACATCCTACACCACTCCTTGGGACCCCCAGGGCTTGTTCTAGACCTCTGAGGCTCATTCTAGACCTCTGGAGATCTCCGGAGGTTGTTTCCTTTTTAGGAAATCCCTGGAACTTCCCACACTTCCTGTTTGAACATTATTCAAGGTTAAGGTTAGCTCTGGTCACCTGTACAGTTGTTCCCACACCTCTGTTGCCCACTGATGCGCTGCACCAAGCAGTGGGGAATCCTTAGACTTGTTCTCTTTGAATTCCCTCTGCTAGGTGATTAGTTACCATTGTATCATTAATTCTCATGCCTAATATAACTTTGGATTTCCCTCTGCTAGTTGTGTGATTGAGCCGCAACTCCCAGAGGTCGCCCTTACATAGTCTTTTAAAACAGTCTCTGATTACCCTCCTTCTGCCTCAATCTCTCCATCTATTCCCTTTGCCTTGCTTCCTCTGTAGCCCTTTGCCTTGCTTGCATTGTCTTTTGCTGAAGCCCATATGCATAATATGCTAATTGGCTGATATTTGCAGTTCTCTGCTGACCTTCTGGTCCAAGTCTGGATTGAATATTCAGGTGATATCCATGCTCTCCAGTTAGAAAGATGATGGTGTAGTGCAATGAAGTGTAGTATCAATGCAAATGACTGATCCACTTCAATTGGCCTCCATGCAAGCACAAACCTATATCACAGTAATCACATCTATCTTCAGTTCCATCTCCAGAAAGAATAGCAGCCACTCTTTCCTGATCATGGGGCTCATTATAGTGCCAGCAATCTAATAATAATGGGACAACGCATGGGAGGATTGTGAATTGGTCAGCAAATTAGCTAACAAGCGGACTTTTCTGAGTTGAAAAAAGTCATCCCATTCTAATGCAAGCTGACTTTTAAGTTTTGAACTCAGTTTCAGAAAAGCCCGGACACTCAGCAGTGTCTGCCCTCATCAAGTGCTTTTTTGAGTGTGCTTATGCAATACTTCTCAGAGTACTGTGCCCATTTAGAATACTGTTCAGGCTATTCTTCAAGTCCTCAGTTTTGA
>JAGGAQ010006574.1:0-11486 GCA_017657225.1 Termitomyces sp. T69sscA
TGTTCTAATGGGACAGGTAGTCCAACTGGTTCGTCGAGTGCAATTCCGACGTGTTCCATTTTAGGCAAAACGTTACACAGAGACATGAATTAATGAATAGGTGATGGGGTGCACACAGGCAGACCGCGTTGCCAGGCCAACTAAAAACACGTTTGTCATTCATGTACACGACAGGTGCCAACTTTTTGCAAAGGTGTCTTTTATGACTCCACGGATGCATCTCCATGTGAAATGTGAGTACGCTGGTGAGAACCGGAATATGCGAGACTTCTCCTGAATAGCTAAAGCTTAATGCAAGATTGATGATGGCCCAATCACACACATATGCCAATGTTCTGGCGATTCATTCAATATTTACCACTTCATGACAGATCCCCCATAACTCAATCGTTCACTCCTCTTTTTTTTTGACGAACCCGTCATTATCAGACTGCCGTCTCCGTTCTAAACTAGTGTATGGCGCACTCAGGGCTGAAGCTATTGTGCTCCTAGTTTCAAACATTGCTCGATTGACCTTGCTTAACTGGCCTCGAGCCGCCCGTTGCTTCAACCTCACTGTCGTATTCTTAACAAATAACTGACAATATTAGAACAGTACGCCGTATGTCGAGATACGTAAACCTGTCCACTTGAGTTTGATACCTGGTATCACAAGGACAGATGCACCTCAAGGTCGATTTCCATTCAAGCGGTTTTCTTCTTTCACGGTCGGCGGCCAAGATTAGGCGCTGGGGCAAGTGATACTATATCTGAACACTCTTTGTGCACCCGAGTTTCCCACCTCGCGATGGAGCAGAGTAGAACCGATTCCTGGACACTCGGAATTCCAGCAGCAATAACGTCGACTTTCAAACTATGCCTGATCGAAGGCCGCTCCCAGAGTATCGATGCATACCCTTTTCGATCGAGAAGATGCGGTTTGGGTTGGGTGTACACCTTCCAAGCGACAAACCCTGATACCACCCAGTCATCTTTAGGAAGTACGGAGAGCGGCAAGCGCACGATGTTCGAGATTTCTTTCGCCGCATCTTGCTTTGCTACGTCGAACTTGGACAAAATATCTATCACCATCAAGGCCGTCGACAAGCCCAGTCCCAGTGTCAAGACCGTTGCTGGCGCCTCCAAAGTCACTGTCCCTGTATCTGATATAACATTGCCTGTATCACGAAGCATTCCCTTTGCATCGATTCTATCTATACCAAATTTCACAGGCAGCATCAATGTCCAGATCCGTGCCGAGGTTTGGGGGTCACCGAACTTTGACCATGCGTTCAGAGGTCCCACGCAACCGAATCTGAATCTCCACTCTGCTGTTGCCCAGACACTTCTAGGTAAAGGATTTGATGACGTTAAGTTTGGCCTCTTTACTCGACGTGGGGGCAATGATGTTACGGACCCTCATGTCCTCTTCGTCAATCGTTCTCTGTCCCATGGCCACAACGCATTCCTTCTAAAGCGTGAGTTTTACTATTGTTCCCCTGATATTCATCATCTGACTATCGTATTTTCCACTGTTAGTCTTATCAGAAGACAACTCGGAACGAGAATTAGTACCTTTTGGTGATTTAGCAGACCAGAGATACAGCGCATACGACTACATGTCAGACAGTGACTTGGAGTGGGACAACGAACCGGATGAAGAAGATTGTATCGATCTCGACTCACCAGCTTCAAGTTTGTGGGGTGGAGAGTGTACTACACGCACGCAGAAATATCACTCTGTGCACCGACACTTGGATAATAATGAAGAAATTATTCTCATTAGAGATACAGCTTTTGCAACGTTTGTCTTGTCTTCCATTTATCGTTGTCATACTAAGTCGATATATAGATGGAAGGCACTCGTTTTCTACCTCTATACTCAGGAAATACATTTCAAACCTTTGAGGTCCGCTGCATCACACAATGTTGAGCCGAGCGGACATGATATCACCTGTTCCCCTAAGTCAATGTATCGTTTAGCTAAGAAGGTATCTTCAGTATAGTTTGTTGGAAGTTCAATTGACTTTCGTCTTACCATCCTAGATCGAATTTAAAGAACTCCAGAGGTTGTCACTTGAAGCAATCATTCACGACATATCCGAGAACAACATTGTTGAGGAACTGTTCTCCCATTTTACGTCCATGTCTGTCCTCATTTTATTTTTATGTGGAGATGGTTCCTGAGGCTCCTCGTTAGGTATCCTGTTATACAGGAAGCTGAAGTTCAAGCCTTGATCCCTCTTCTACCCGTTGTTTCTGAGAGCTTGGCCATTAAGATGGAAAGTGCCGTTACCAGAGGCTTGCCACATTGCGGCGCCGTCGTGCGTCGCGTAGTTGGCTTGCTGGACAAGTCGAAATGATGTAATTCCTTAGAAATATGGTCCTGGAAATAGCTCATGTATACCCGTAAATTCGACATATATCGTTTCGTTGATGCTTAGTAGAGGCTCAGTTGTTTCTCGGGTCCTTATTGGACGACCCTATATAGGCGCTAAATCCATGCGGCTGTCCGCGGCGTTAGCAATTAATTTTTGCTTTTTTACCTCACTCAAACAACGACCATTTTGCTGCCGTGGCTTGAGACTGTAGTAGTTGTGATGTTGCGCCCTCGTGAATCGGCACCTCCAGGCCTTGAAGGAAACCTTGAATGCGTATCGAGTGGTGGCGATACTCTCGAGTGGCTGACCTTCACAGAGAAAAAGGACTATACGAACGCGTTCATTATCCATAAACATCAAGTGAGCGCGCGTCTTTCGTGCGTTGGATGTGATCGTGCCAAAACACATACTACTAGATCTTGTTAGGATACAAAAAACGCGGATTTGGAAAAAATATGTACGTACGAAATTTTCCGTCTAGCATTCGTCAAAAGCCCAACTGATGCCATATCAACGGTCAGGTACAACGGATTCGGTGCGCGTCTCGTATCTTTCGCGCCTGGAATGAAATCAGGTTTTAACGAACTTAGGTGGAAAGGTTGAACCAGGAGAAACGTCCCACCAGGCGGCTTTGCGAGAACTTGAGGTGAGGTAGAATGGATCCATGAATGGGTCGACTGAAGTCATTGCCCAGGAGGAAGCCGGTATAACAGCGCCTTTGGAGCATGCAGGAACCCTTCTCTTCACCATTGGAATCAAAGAAGCTGCGTTTCACATCGAGATTTATCGAGCAGATGAATACACTGGTGTTGTCACGGAGTGCGTGAAATATCCCAACCCAAGTATAAATGCATTACACTACTGGATTTTTCCGTTATAATCAGGACCGATGAGATGAGGCCAGAATGGTTCTCTCTTCCTTCAGCTAATCCAGAAAATGGAGATGCCGTCGTCGCTCCTTCCATTCCCTTTGAAAAAATGTGGGAAGACGACCGCCACTGGATGCCTCTTCTGATCTCGAAAACTAAATTCGCTGGGAGAGCAGACTTCAAAAGGAATGGAGATGGCTACACCATGGATAAATGGTGGTTTGGAACCGTTGTCGACAATTGATCTCTGTACTCAACTGAGTTCTGTAATGTTACTTTATGTCTTTTTTGAGCGCGACTCATGACCCTAAGAGACATAGACTTATTCTATTAATAACATGGTACAGTCACCTTCCGTATGATTATTTCTTCAGGTGACCCTCTAAAACCGACAATGCCCTATTTGCCGAACCCCAAGAAGAAATATATCCATAACCTGCGTGTCTGTTCATTCGAGATGGATTTTTATGCTTGCGAGATAAAGTCCAATGTCAGTACTCACCCATAGTTGTAAACGATAGATACTGATCCTTTCTTTTCACCCTGAATCCTGATGCCTCCTTTACGCCCCGGTCGGAATCCACATCCCTCCCCGGTAGTAATTGGAAGAAGATCCTCCACGGTTGGCTTCCGTATTGCACGAATCTCTGGAGGTACGAGTTCTGGGCATAGAGCGAACGCCCTCTCCAGAATGTCGCGAGTGATCTCTGGCCTTGGACGAGGATACCTATGCTTACGAGTAAGCGGCGAAGTCTTGCAGAAAACAGTGTATATACCAATCATTTGGTACTAGTGTTCCACCTATGATGACCTACCGTTCAAGCAGGAAGTCAGTGATTCTCTCAGGTTCCCTTTCAACAATAGAAACGTACGTTCCCAGACTTTCTTGGTATAACATAGGTCCACGTTCCATTCACAGAACTTAGTGTTCTGCCGAAACGGATCCAAGGTGCCCTCAGCAAAACGGTTTGGCCTCGGATTGGATATACATCGTGATCATCCACCCCGCCCAGAGTGCGAGCGCCAAGTCCCACACAAACGACAATCGCGTCTGGAGGCATCGGGCCTCCGTCCCTACCATCAATGGCATGTTCTCCACCTACCACCAGCTGATCAATATGTTGAACGGTTCCCCGAATCACTTGTCCCCCGTTATTCAGAAAACGAGACATCAAATACTCCAAGTACACTGGAGTATCTATGGTGACTGTGGTGAATGCGGTACCGTGAACAGCACCATCGGGCCACACCTCCCGTGATTGCTCCCTGTACTTGGGGAGAATCACTGCTATTGTTCATACGATTCATTGTTTAAAACTCACGTTGGGCATGAATCTGTGAACATCCGGTTGAGATCTTTCCTCGCAATGATACTCTTCTTGTGCAACTCGCAGAAAGCAGTTTTCGGACGGGCTTCCCGGAGCAGACATTTCCCACATAATTTTGAATGTTTCCAGGTCCATTTCTATTTCCAACCCGTTGAGCGCCGGATTGCAATAGATCGATCTATTCACCTTGTTGCCGACTATCAGTACTGCTTGCGAGACTGACATGGTGGGCGCCCTGTCCTACGCGTTCAGCCTTGGGAAGCCATACCAGAACACTACAAACCGCCCAGTGACTTGTATACCTCTTGCACTTCGGATCGCTCGGGAACAACTCAGAGACAATGGTTACTTTGTAGCCACCCTTCTCCTGAATCACAATCGCAGTCGTAAGACCAATTACACCTGCCGAGGGAACGTCATCATGAGAAGTACAAGCACAAAAGTGGCTTACCTGCACCGATCACAATTACCTTTTTCGCGTTCGTGTCTGTCATGGTACTGTGCAAAATCGACAAGATGAAGATACTAGTTGCTACGAGCCGTGCTTAAGTGGTCTTCCGTTGGCGAAGTCCAACATTGACTGAGCTTGGAAGTTGTCTCCTTGTCGCGTTGTAAGTTACCCATGGTCAGCTGCTTTCTAAACGGGGTCAATAATCGAGCCCTTTCTCCTTTAGATATGACGTTCCCCTCAGTCCTGGAGCGTGGAAAGATCCCGGATTACTGACATGTGCTAAAGGATCATTTGAACCTGAGCGGCTATATACAAGCCGGAAATCTCAAGGAATGCAATCGTAGGTGACTGTTCCAAAATTGGCATTTGGCTCGCGTCGTCGACTTCTAGAGATACATTTATTTAGATCACTTAGATGTCCATTCCTGGCCTTGGTCCTTTCAAAATTTGCCCTCGAGTGCTTCCTCGAGAAGTGTGCAGGCGATGTTTGCAGAGCCCCAGGATGATTGGAATCCGTATCCTCCGTGCCTTAAAGAAATCGATTGTCACTTTGAGCTAAAAAAGCACAAGGTGATGTAACGCACCCGTAATTGAAGACTATTGGTATGCTAATATTGCCTTCACCTGCTACGCGCCACTCAACATCCAAACGTATGCCACCTATCCTTCCTGGGCGCAGACCACAACCTTCCTCAATGATAAGAGGAATCACATCCTCAATCGTAGGTTCACGTTGCGCGCGTATCTCCGGGGGAGCGAGTTCAGGACACATCTTGAAAGTTCTTTCCAAAATGTCGCGCGTCATCTTGGCCCGAGGACGAGGGTACCAATCATCGTAGCCCTTCGTTCCACCTAGAATTACCTGGTACATCGTAAACACCAAAAAGAATCTCGATCTGTTGTGACTCACTTCTCCACTTGGTCGGGGGATACAATATGTCCAGTTAGCAGGATCTCCTATTGTCCTGCCAAAGTCGATCCACGGCGCGCGGACAAGAACAGTTTGTCCACGAATAGGGTAGACGTTCTTGTCTTCGACACCTCCAAGGAAACGCGTCCCAAGACCCGTGCACACGACTATTGCGTCAGGAGGTGTAGGGTTGGAGGCACCCGTGAAGGCACCTGTACCTCCCTCAAGCACCTGTTTGATGTGCTGCACAGATGCGCGTATGATCACCCCTCCAGCTTCGGTAAAACGACGTGCCAAGTAAGTCAGGTAGTTCGGAGTATCGATAGTAACCGTGTTGAACGACACCCCTACAGTTGCATTGAATGGCAGCGTTGCTGGGTCGTGGAGTTTATACTGTGTAATCTCAGGCCGTCAAAGATATGCCAGAGCAAGGTGAAAGGAAGACTGACATCAGGCATACGGTCTAGAGGGGCAAGTAGTTTCGAGTTAGAGTAGTACTCTGTCTGTTTGAGACGCCTGAAATATTGCGCTGTCTCTGTCCCAGGAGTGGAGAGCTCCCACATCACTTTGAAGGTTGCGAGATCCATATCTATTCACCGATAAGGTACCGCATTCAATACTAATTCGAAATCTTGGTCTTACTCTGCTGCCTCGCATCCTCAGTTACATTGAGGACGTGATGAGCACCCTATTCATCCAGGCAGCCATGAACAATCGTTTAGACACTGAAATAAACGAACGAGATCTCACGGCCCAGTGACTGGTATACTTGATTGTTTTCTGGTCCGTGGGCAGTACCTCAGCCAAAAGCGATACATTGTACTTGCCGGTTTCTTGTATCTTGACTGCAGTGGTCAAACCTACCACACCTGACAGACGCTCCTTATCCAGAGCTTGATCAACGTTATAACAAGTAATGAGACTTACCAGCGCCTAGAAGTACGATGTTTTTTCTTGGAATTTCTGAGGCCATTGTGTGAGATCAACATAGCAAATGCCCATACGATCGCTTTCGATCCCGGATCTGCGGGCCGACTTATGATCGTTTAGCGGAAATTCGGAAGGGCCGTTGATGAGCAAAAGGCTAACGGGCAGCGACGACTTCATCCTGTAAACGTTTGGGTCAAACACTCCGGGACGCAAAGGGGATGGATGTGCATCTATTTCTCCATTGAACAGGTGGATAGCTACTGCGCTGAACAGTGAATATTTCACGATGCATCCAATATCTATTGCGTGAGTGCCCAAGACTAGGATGTGCAGCGAGCTCAATGATTCACTATACATCTTAGAATGATTTCGGACTTCTTTCATCCTAATGTTGGTGGCGTAGAAAACCACATCTACATGTTGAGTGCGACATTAATACAGAAAGGCCACAAAGTACGTTGCACGCCAGGCTTCGAAAGAATGAATGAATGACAGCTCAAAGGTCATTGTAATCACACATAGTCATGCTCCAGATCGCGTTGGTGTCCGCTGGCTGCTTCCATCACTGAAGGTCTATCACCTTCCATTTCTTCCTATAGCGTCATCAGCAACTCTCCCAAATTTTTTCACCTCGCTACCATACCTTCGAACGATTCTCTTAAGGGAACACATACATCTGATTCATGCTCATGCCAGTCTTTCCTCCCTTGGTCATGAAGGAATCTTACACTCTCACCTAATGGGAATTCGTACTGTCTTCACGGACCACAGTCTGTTTGGTTTTGATGATGCCGCAAGTATCTTGACGAACAAGCTCCTTGTTGGGACACTCAAGAATGTTGACGCTGTTATCTGTGTCTCTCACACAGGGTGGGTGTTGGGCATTTCGTGCCAATCGATCCCTCTTGACTGATGTATTATTTTTATCAGTCGCGAAAATACAGTTTTACGTGGTGAACTTTTCGAGCCAGACTTGCAAGATGCTTCCAAACATGTCGTGCGAAAAAATGTCTATGTCATCCCCAATGCTCTCATCGCAGACAATTTCAAGCCGTTTCCACTAAAGCACACTGAAATAAGTAAGGCTCGTCAGCTACCTAATTACTCGAGTCCTTTTCGATTAATGACTGCAAAGTCACCATTGTTGTGTTGTCTCGCTTGGCTTACCGCAAGGGTATTGATCTACTTGTTGCAACTGCGCCTAGAATATGCGCGGCTTTTCCAAACGTCCGTTTTGTAGTCGGTAAAACCTTATTTTACCTTCGTTGAGAGCACAAATATAACAAACATTAAAGGTGGCGATGGCCCCAAACTCATTGATCTCCTGCAGATGCGGGAGAAGCATTTGCTCCAAGAGCGTATCGAGCTCCTTGGGCCTGTTCGACATAGTGATGTCCGATCTGTAGGTCCCTGTGTCCACTCTATATGCAGCATCTCACAATGTTGAATATTACTAGGTACTGCAACAGGGAGCGATATTCATGAACACCTCTCTCACAGAGTCTTTCGGCATCGCCATTCTCGAAGCGGCCTGTGCCGGCCTGTACGTTGTCTCTACACGTGTCGGGGGCGTGCCCGAAATCCTTCCCAGAGACATGATCAGTTTCGCTGAGCCCGAAGAGGATGGTTAGTCTTCAATATCTCTTGAGTATCGTAGTAGTAGTGTGGGCTCACTGGTCGTCTGGTTTATAGATGTATTCCGCGCCATGTCTGAAGCAATCGGTATCGTTGCGGCAGGAAAACACGATCCACAGAAGGCACATGAACGTGTAAAGACCTTCTATAATTGGGAAGACGTTGCAGCACGAACGGAAACGGTCTACGACGCTGTTATCAAATCCCCCCAGATGGACTTGTGGGAGCGCATGCACCGGTAGGACGAGTCTTTGTACTTTTTCCTAACACGCCCTTGCTCAGGCACTATCTTGTAGGACCATGCAACTGGGGCCTTTTGCGGGCCCAATATACACTATGATTCTGATCGTTGACTGCCTTTTCTTTCTCTTCCTAGAATGGTGGATGCCCCGTGAAGACCTGGATTATGTCAGGGTCCATTGGAATCCCAAAAAGTTCGAAGAGGTGCCTTATAATCCCTTTCCCTTTTTAGCATTTTCTTATACAGAAGTGATAAGCTCACTGAAATGGAGAGACGAAAAGTTGCTAAAGCTGTGACTCCTTAAACTCACGACGTGATCGCCCGCTCAGCGCCCAGCATCAGAGATCGATCTCGTGGTCTGTACGTTCACCGCGGAACAATCTTTCCTCCAATGGGCGCTCAAGGTATAGAACGTTATTGCCATGATTTACATCCTTCTATTGCCATCATCTCAGCACTTTCCGGACCCACATTCATCAAGGAACGCTGAGTAATTGCGTCGGAGTTGTCTTTGTCCGATGTTAGGTCAAAATATATATTCGGTACCATACTAAAAATACATATACGATGGCGAGAGGCATGAATCTCGAGTCTTCCAGAACAGCAGTCAAGTAGAGATACATAAAGAGGGACCTTGGCATAGGTATAATTTTTATCAGGAAAGATGAGGATGATCAAGGTTTTATCTAGCATTCGACAAGGTCGTCCTCATCCTCATCGGGGTTGTACCCTAATTCAGCGAGACGCTTACTGAAGGGAGTTGTCATCTTTTTGCAATCGACGGGTGCCTGGTGATCTGGGTGGCCGGCTGTCAGGGAGCCGCCGGCATCTTTGGACGCGTAGAGTACATGTTCGAGGAGTATCGGGTTGATTCTGGATGCGCCCAGGAACTGAGTACCCGACAAATTTAGCAGGGGAGTTGAGACACTCACGCTTGTGGATTGACAACGCTGCCGTAGTGAGGCCCGGGAACCTCGAGCAACTCGACGTCGACGATGCCTGCATCTCGTAAGCGATTTTCCAGCTCTTCTGCGTACTGAATTGGGTACGCTACATCGTCGTCACAGTGGATCAGCCGAATGGAACACTGAAGCTGCCGAAAGATCCTCGTAAGTTACAGGAATGATGACCAAGCGAAACAACTGCGAACTCTAGCTAGCGCTTCACGAGATTGTGGTTTTCGCCTGAGGAACCATCCAACGGTTACATGATATGTATCTTTCACTGCTTGCGGTGACCCAGCCCGATTCATAGACGCTGTGAGCAGAGAATTTTTGGATAGCCTGATGACATATGAGCATGGTTATCCGTATTGATTCCGTCAAACTTACGCATCACTGAGACTGCTCCGTTGATTGTTGAAACAAAGCTGTTGAATGCCAAGAGTAAGGTCTTCCAATGTATCACGGTCACCTCCAGGCGGTCCGCGGCCATCGTGATCAAAAGCCTGAACCCAAAGGTTAAACACCTCTTGGCGGCCAGCGGCAATATCTTCTAGCTGAAACATCATTATCAGTACGAGGGGTGGATTTCACTTCGAAAGTTGATTTGCACAAACCTCCGTTGCAGGAAGTGGTGAACAAAGCGTCAGTGAGCGGACGAGTTCTGGGTGGGTTGACGCGAAATCAAGACCCACACAACAGCCTATAGATAGCCCGAATATGTGCACGGGCGGAAGGTCAAGCGCTTTCTATATCAAAAACAGAGAACAGCGCGTGAGTAGGCCCATCGGCGCGATGTCCGACAAACCGCTAGATGAAAACATGCGCTAGAGTTTTAAGTTACTCACGAGGAATCGGTAGACATCGTCCGCCGAGTCAGCGGGACAATATTCTTCTTGCACGATGCGACCTTTGGTTAAGCCGTACCCTCGCATGTCGAAGCCGATTAGATTGAATCGGTATCGGAGTCGCGGATCGCTGAATTGGGCTGTAAAGGTCTCAGTGTTGCTGTAAATTGAGGATCAGGAGGAACCATACATTCAAACGCTTCGTGACCAGAGTATCCAGAGTGAAGGAACAGAACACATGGCAGTTGCGGTACAATGGAGGCACTAGAAGGATTGGTAGGTGTCGCGATTGAGTAGTGTACCTCGAGAGGTCCGGTAGGTGTATCAAGGTGTACGTGCGGCATCACGAGATAGTGGTGGTATACGAATAGAATGTTTACAGACGTACTATTATTTATAGAGAGGCCAGATTCTGCTGTAGCCGGGTGAGAATCTCTCACCTTTTAAGGACTTAATTGATAGTTCCATATGCAGACAGTGTGAAGTCATTAGACGCTTGATGATGACTCCGAGTCCAAGGCTGTGAGGACCCGGAGCCGCCCCTAGTCAGATACTGATAGCAGCAGTACAATGCCGCGACTTGAACATGGTGCAAATGTGCTAGAACAAGGGTGTTCCTGAACCAAGCACCTACTAAGCAAGCTTCACAGAGAACCATATGAGATGATCGATAACGAGATTCGACATATTGGCCCAAGCTGTACGCAGTGAAGCAGCAGCCTCCAGAAAGATGGATCGCCCTGAGCCTGTGCTGAAACTTTTTGGCACCTGTCTGACCCATCAGAGCTGATCAAAGATCAATTTTACTGGTTGTCTAGCAACGTGAGCCTCAAAAAAGGTAAGAACCTCATAATTAGGTCAAGGCACGTAGGGTGCTGGGAGTACAGAGCCGCAAACGGCTCAGGTGTCATACCTGGGACAAATTAGTGACCATATATGGTCACTAAATTTGATGTGTCTATATATGGTCACT
>JAGGAQ010006575.1:0-11478 GCA_017657225.1 Termitomyces sp. T69sscA
CAATCTTTTATATAGAAAAATGTCAATCAGCTCTTAGCGACACCTAACAGCACCAGTCAGGCTGTCTGTCACGTCAAGAATGCCAAAAGTAAGTATGGAATCACCAAAATGTCAATGTTGTGAAATGATGGTGATTAGTAGGGAGCGGTGGCAATGCTGGCAAAACCTTGGGATCAAGAAAATAAGGTAAATAAATCGAAAAATAATGATGAAAAATATGCCAAAGGTATGTCCAGGGTTTGAACCTCAGCTTTTTGAGGGGGGCGGCAGGTAATCCATAGGGTGCGCTAACCACTAATCCATGCAGCTGTGCCAGGAAAATCATTAGTATGCCTTTTATACAACCTGGGTCTTATCAACGCTTGGGCTTCAGAGCTCAATTCAGCCTTCCTTAAGCTTATTCTATGCCAAGAGCACTATCGCATGGTGTCCTTGTCTTGCTACTGAGAGTACGCCAATGTCCTTGTCATCTACGCACCTTGCAATTACGGCAGGCATTGTACACTTGGTGACTACACTAAGCATCTCCTTACCACTCCCTTACTGCTATCCTCCACTAACTTGTCTTCTGGAACCCTGCTCGGCTCACCTCCACTAGCAAGCCCGATGCTACTCACCTTGTGACTGCCTACCCCAACACTACTTGGTAAATTTTGGGCATCATCAGCAGTAATAGCTGAGGAGTGCTGGGAGTGGCAGTGGCTGGTGGCAGTGACAGGCAGAGATGGCCAAAGGCTGTCAGGGGTGGTTAGTTAAGTAGCAGTCCAAGCCCAGGATGTTGTAGAGGCTGGTTTGGGGAGGTGGGAGTTCCAGGGCCAGGGCTGAGTACTAGAGGTTGGTGGCAGGTCATGACAGCTATGAGGGGCTTCTAAACCAGAGTTAAGAGACTTGTTCTGCTGTAAAGGCAACCTTTGGAAGTTGTGTATCAATCACACAACTGATAGAGAGGAATTTCAAGTTATATTAGGAATGATTATCAATGACACAATGGTAGCTAATTACCTAGCAGAGAGGCACCCAAAGAGAATAAGTCTAAGGATACCTACTGCTTAGTGCAGTATATCAGCGGGTGGTGGAGGCATAAGAACAACTGTATAGATGATTGGAACTAACATTAACTTTTAAAATGCTCCAGAGATCTCCAGAGGTCTGGAGCAAGCCTCAGAAGTCCCAGAAGGTGTTGGAAGAGGTGGGCTGGAGTGTAGAGGTGTTAATCAAGGAGAAGTCAGTGTAGACTAAAAATAGAAGTCCCTTGACATGGACCAGAGATGATGCATTAGTTGTAATACATGATGGGTGCTTGATTGGGGCCAGGAAAGGTTTCAGAATAGGCTAGAGAAAGCGCTGGGAGTTGTCAGGGCCAGCACTGATGTGGCATCTGTGGATGGCAATGGCTAAGGGTTGCCAAGAGTGGCGGTGGCTGGTGGCGGTGGCTGGTGGCAGCAGTGGGCAGTGATGGCCAAGAGTGGCAGTGGCTGATGGTGGCAGTGGTTGGTAATGGCTAAGGCTGTCAAAAGCAGTGGTGGTGGCTGCTAAGGGGGCTCAGTCATGTAGTGGTCCAGGTTCAGGGCATTGTGGGGCTGGTTTTGGGAAGGCAGGAGTTCTAGGACCAGGACTGGGTACCAGAGATAGTCAGTGGGTTGTGATAAGAATGTTAGCAGGTTTTGAGTATATGCTTAGGTTGCAGCTGCCTCTTCCCAGAGTTCCTTTAGTAGGCCACCTTCAACTAGCATGCATTGAACTCTTTCTAATATTGTTCTGTTTGCCCATTCTGCCACTCCATTTTGTGCATGAGCATATGGCATAGTCATCTTCAGCAGTATTTCTTGCTGCTCAAGATATGTTGTCCACACTTCTTTCACTGATTCTCTGCCTGCATTGACCCTGACCTCACATAGTTTCTGGCCTATTTGCCTCTCAAACTCCACTTAATATGTGGTGAATGCAGTAAGTGTGGTCTCCACATTCTTCTTGGTCAAGAAGTAGAGTGATATGTGTGATGTTTCACCATTAACAGCAACCATCATGTAGATTGCTCCTTCCAGCAATGACATGCTTGAGGGGCTCCATAGGTCTACATGTATGCAGTCATCTGGGGCACTTTTAGAGTCCACCTTTGCATCATAAAGTGGTGAAGAATGTTTTCTGTAGATGCAGTCCTCACAAATCCCTGACACTGTTAAGTTTTCTTTTACCACCAGTCCATTGACCAGTTTTTTTGCCATTGTGGCCTTTATGATTTTCACACTGTCATATTCAAAATTCCTATGCTATCCAAAATCCCTATGCTAGACCTCCAGGGACATAGAGTGCATTTGGGACCTAACTGTGAGTGCTGTGAAATAGTTGGATCCTCTAAGGGTGTTGAGTAGGAAGGTACATTCCCCTGATGCTTGTGCCACGCAATGATTCCTTCCTATCAGAGTCTTAGAAGCATATCTGCCCTCTTTTAAAAATGACATTGAATCCAGCCTTGTCAAATCTTATGATTGAGATAAGGTTTGAAGCTAGATCTGGTGCATGGAGTGTGTTTCTGGAGATCAACTCTGACAATTCTTGTTCTGTTTGACAGGTCTTCCTCACTGTTCCCCTCCCAACCACTCTGAACTCAACTCCTTTTAGTGATGCATGGCCTTTTCATCAGACTCTGCAGCTCTTCATATTTTGTGAATGTTGCCATTGGCAAATAAATGATTGGTTGCCTCAGAGTTGGCATAGGTAGGGGTATTGCAGAGTTTTACAGCATATGTTCCACTTTACTTCACTAGTTTCAGGTCATTGAGTGTGTTTTTGTTATTCTAAAGGATTGCTAATAGTGCATAGTGAGGGATGTTTGAAGTTGCTTCATTTACAGATGGTGGTGTTTATAGCATTGAGGTCTCCGTTACTGCTGTCTTGAAGATCCTTCCCCTGTTTCAGAATTTGGAGGAAATTGACCCTCTTTTTGTAACAATTTTTGATGACATGCCCATTTCTTTGGCAATTCAGGTTGGTGCATATAAGTCTGATCCTACTCTGGCTGCTCTGGGCTTGGAGGGCAGTTGCTGAAATTTCTGCCTTTTGCTTTTGCTGCATGATTTGATCCCAGTGTATGGTGAATGCTGCGATTATGTCTTTTGAAGTTGTCATTGAGTATAGGCCTGCTACAATGGGGTTCCAGGACTCTGGAAGTGATGCTATCAAGATTATGCAGAAACTTGCATCATTCATCTTGGCTCCCTTTTTGAACATGATTATCCACTTTAACATCAGGTCCTCAACATGCTTGATGAAGTCCATACCATCCATGAATTCTATGGTGTGTAGATGTTGATTCCCCAATTAGTGGAGATGCCAAGTTTGCAAGTTTGACTGTTCTAAGAATCAATATTAATGCCTCTGAAAAGAATTTGCCTATAGCCAGTTTTATATTCAAGTAGCTTCTGCTATGACTATAAATAAGTCTCACAGGCAATCAGTAAAACACATTGAAAAGGACCTTAGATTACTTGTGTTCTCATGGACAACTTCATGTTACCCTCTTAAAATGCACATCAGGAAGTAGGATTGAAGTGTACCAAGAGATTTTAAATGGTTTACAATTATAGTTTATAATAGTTTGATTGTATTGCATAATATATAAATAGAAATTGTTACTCAGTGAAATCTGAAGCCATAACCTCACTTTATTTGGTTATGGTGGAGCCTTAGTTATTCAGTGGGATTTAGAGCTATAATCTCACAAAGTGAGAGGCTGAGTTGGCAAAGGATTTGAGGGCTTTGCTCCAATGGAATACTATGCCTGTGCTAAAGGAAAAAAGCAAAGGAATCTGAACCTTGAAGATGATATATCCATGGATGATAGCTGGCAAGGTGACAATGAGATAGAGTGTGACAGCAAATCAAACAACATGGACTCATAAAACCAAACAACTTTCCATGTTGCAAAGAAACCTTCTTTCTCAAACATTGAAATCTAGTTAATCATCCAGAATTACAGTGCCTCAGACTTTTAAACTTACCTTGCTGCATTTTTACAAGGACACAGTATCACACCTCAGAACCCTTTTTCTGAGAGAATCACATTCTTCATTTACTGTTGACTCATTGCCCCTATCTTTGAGGTCTCTTAGAGTCCTTTTAAGGACACAGTTACTGCAACAAAGTCTCAATGAGGATCTATTACTATTCAAGGCATGAAGAAGGATGTTCCCACATGCTTTAGCACTATACTTGTTTGTATCACCATGGCCTATAAGCTATTGAAGAGAGTACTTGATAGTGTGTTGAAACAAATTATAATGATTTCTTACTCACAAGTTTGTGCTAGGCTTTGGTATTGTTCCCTGCAACTGTTAGCTGTGAAGGATGCCACTGGAGCCCCTTTGCTTGATGAGCTGGCACCAGAGTTGACCCCAGAGAAGAGTGGTGCATGTGCCCCCCTCCTGGGCCTGGAGGAGGATTTTTAGTTAAGCAACAAATGAGATGTATGCATCCATTGCTAAGTACCAACAGGTTCACATGTGTGTGATGGGTGTCTTGGTGGGAGCCAGGACCTTAGCACAGGCCAGGAGAAGTGCCAGGGGTTGCTGGGGCAGGTGCTGATATAGCAGCTACAGCTGGAGAAAGTGCTGGGAATAGCCAGGGCTGGCGCTGATGTGGCAGCTGTGAGCGGTGATGGCTGTGGGTGCTGGGAGTGGTGGTGGCTGGTGGTGGTGATGGGCAGTGATGGCCAAGGGCTGCCAGAGTAATTGGTTAGGTAGTGGTCTGGGCCTGGAATGCTGTGGAGGGTGATTTGGAAAAGTGAGAGTTCTAGAGCTGGTGCTTAGTACCAGAGGTTGGTAGTGGGTTGTGACACCAAGCCATGCTTCCTTGCACCTGCAAAGCCCCATTTGCATGGTCTTCCTGCCTGGAAATAGCAGCTGCTCTGGTAATATGTAGTGGCATCAACTCCATCAGCAAACTCACTGTGCCTCAATGTGATAATTTAGACCATAGACATGCAACAAACCTGTGCCAACGGTGACTTCCCTTACAACTTGGTATATAAATTGTACTTATACTCTGCCAAATAACAAGTTACCTTTACCCTCCATCTCTTATACTTGGGCTTCAGAGCTCAATTTTGCCTATAAGCCTACTCTACACCAAAGTGCCATCACATAGTGCTTTGTTTTGCCACTGGAAGTATGCCAGTGTCCTAGTTCTCTACACACCTTGCACCTATGGCAGGCATCTAGCACTTGGCAACTACACTAAGCACCACCTTACCACTACTTTACTACTGTCCTCTGCTAACTTGTCTTCTGGGACCCTGCTTGGCTCTCCTCAATTAGCAAGTCTGACACTATTCACCTTGTGGTTGCCTACCCTGACACCACTTGGTATAATTTTGGGTGTCATCACCAGCAGTGCTCCTCAAGTATCTTAGTGTAGATGAGGATGTCATCAAGGTATACACACACTACACCTTCTGCAATGAGGTCCCAGAAGATGTCATTCATCATTATCTGGAAAGTGGCCAGACTGTTGGTGAGTCCAAAGAACATGACAAGTGGTTTAAACAGCCCTCAATTGGTCTGGAAGGCAGCCATCCATTTGTCTCCTTTCTGAATGCGCACATTGTTGTAGCCCCACTAGACATCCAGTTTGATGAAGTACCACACCCCCTGGAGGTTATTGATGAGCTCGGAGATGAGGGAGAGGGGGTAGCCATTCTTCACCATCATGGCATTAAGAACCAGGTAGTCCTGGACCAGCTGGAGCAAACGATCCTTTTTTTTGATGAAGAAGACCAGAGAAGCCATTGGCAACTTGGACAGGCAGATGCAACCAGAGTCCAGGTTCTCCTGAAGAAAGGCATCGAGCTCATCCTGCTCCTTAGGTGCTAATGGGTAGACCTTACAGCTGGAGGGTTTGAAGTCAGGCATCAGTTCAATGGCATGGTCCCACTGCTTATACTCTGGGAGCAAGTCAAAGGAGGCCTTAGAGAACACATCTTCAAAGCTATGGAGGTACTGAGGCACCACATCCCAGAACACCTGGGGCAGAAAGTTGGTGGCAAATGCTTGAGCCAACCACTGAGAAGTGGTCTGGCTGGCCTGGATTTTTTCAATGGGTAGCGGCAGGTGCAGGGTAGTTGCATAGATCCAGTCCCCGGCTTCTACTGCCTCATCTGGAAACTCTGGATAGTGGATGCCATGGAACTCCCCTCCCAGCTCTTCCTCTGGGGCCCCACCACTGCTGCGGTTGTCCTTGTAGAGGGCCTCTCTATAGGGGAATGCCAGAGGCAGGAGATCCAGGAGGTCAAGGTCTGCAAAGGAAGGTGGCCTGCACAGCAAGCCCAGATGGCCACATACTCTCATGCATCAGCCCACCGCTCTTCCTTAACCTCAGTTGCACAGATGGAGCACCTCCAGGGGCACCAGCTCATTGTTACCTTGCCCTGGGCCCAGTCTACTTCTAGGTTGTGCTCCTAGAGCCAAGTAAAGCTAAGAATCATGTCTTGCTTGCCTAAGCTGGTGACTGCAAAGACTGCATGTTTGGCATGGGTTTGATAGCAGAGGACTAGGTCTACTACAGAGCTGATGGTGCCAGCTTCATTGGGAGTTCCATCAATGTTAAACACTAAAATTGGCTTAGAGAGCGGCTGTGTGGTTAGGCCATGGCACTTCACAAACTCCATGTCTAAAAATAGTCCTGTTGCTCTGCTATCTAGAAGAGCTGTGACCCTCCAGGCCTATTGTGTGTCTGTGGTCTCAATCTCCACATTGAGGTGCAATGAGTTTGCCAAGGGAGTGGAGGCTACTACATGTGGACTGGGAGATGGTATCTATACGTCTGAGAGGGGACTTTGAGGTTCTTCTGTCTTAGAATAACTGGCATTGGGGTGTGTATTCACATTTTCTAATGACAGACATGTGAACCTATTAGTATCTAGCAATGGAGGCATATACCTCATCTGTTGCTTGACTAAAAATCCTCCTCTGAGCCTGGGAGGAAGGTGCATGCACCACTCTCCTCTGAGGCCAACTCTGGTGCCAGTTCATCTGGTGACAGAGCTCTAGCAGCATCCTTTGCAGCCAGCAGTTGCAGGAGGAGCTCTTCTTGCTCCACAGTAGAGAGGTAGCACACTTCCGGGCCCAGTGGACAGTGCTGTGCAAAGTGCCCAGGCTTTTTGCATTGCCGACACAGTAGCGGTGCAGAGTGATGTTGCCAGGCTGCATCTACATCTGTCATGACCTGCTACTGACCTCCAGGACTCCAACCCCCCTAAACCCACCTCCACGACTGTCCCAGGCCCACCACCTCAGCAACCCCCGGCTATCACCGCCCATCACCGCCACTAGCCACTACCACCACCGGCATCCTCCTGGCCATCACCACCATGACTGCCACATCAGCGCTGGCCTCAGCTATCGCACCGCCCATGACCGCCACATCAGCGCTGGCCCCAGCTATCTCCAGCACTTCCTCAACCGCAGCTGCCACATCAGCACCAGCCCCAGCAACACCCAGCACTCCCCTGGCCTGTGCTGAGACCCCCATCATGCATCACAATCACACATCACTGCCGACCTGACCTCTGCATGCCACACCCTGCTTCTGCTCACCTGCTCACCACTTTGCCACTACATGTCTCTGTGCTCCCAGAGCAAGACCTCCCATGCCACATGACATGTCTCGACCTCCACTGCCACCTTGCATGATCCCCAGGTCTCACCCTGAGCCCTGATGCTGCGACTCGCCATAGAGTAGCAAGTAGTACTCTAGTCTTGATATTGCTGTACCTCTCATATTGTTTCTTCATGTTTTGTCTCTGTCTCATAGTCTTGCACATTTTGATCTCTGTTTTTTGACTCTGTTTCATTTTGTATTGTATTCGTCTTGTATCTTCTTCTACTTGTCATCTCTACTTGTCTCCTACTCTAATTCCATTTCTGCTTTACTCTCTCTCTCGCTTCCAACCTCTAAGTTCTCTTTCCTCTTCTGTCTCTTGCCTCAAGTCACAACTTGCTCTGTTTTCCCTTCTCCTTATCTTCTCTTGACTCTTTCCCCTTTTGGCTCATTTGATCTCTGCATCTCTCGCTTCCATCCCCAGAACTTGCTCACGCACCAACGCTCACTTATTCCATTCTCTTGCACTTCCAGGACTCATACCTACCTCCAGCACTCATCCTCCACCTCTCACCGGCACTCACCCTCCAGCCTGGCATTACTGGCAATCCCTTGCTCACACCCCCAACCCCACTTTAGTCTCCTACACCTCACGCTCTTGCCAGTATCCTGCATCTATGGACACCATGCACACTATGTAAGGTATTCGCCCAGCAGACTGAGCCCCTGTGGTCAGTGGAACCTAACAACATCCATGGGGATGCCCAGGGGTAGAAGTCATGGTGCAGGAGTGGGATGCCAAAGAGTTACCATTGAAGTGGAGCAGTGAGCAGGGTGTGCCCGGCATAGCTTCTGCCAGATCTCCATGAGCTGCCATTGAGCCTAGGCCACCTTGTACCAGAAGGCAATTTGTTCATCGTTCAGGCGGCCCTCAGCAAGGTTGTTGATATGCTCCATTAAGGCAGGGTGCAGGCCATCTTGGAACATGAGACACAGCTGCAGACCGTCTGGGTAGGCCGCTTGCTTGGCCAATGCCCAGAAGAAGTTGACATACTCATCCAACGTCTGCTTTATTGTCCAAGCCTTGCTGGAAGAATGATTTAGCCCTTTCCCAGCTAAATGCATTCCTCCAGCCTTATTCCGGCTGTCCCATCCTTTTCTCTTGGGTTCCATCCCCTTTGTGGCCTCCTGCAGGTGTCCACATGCTTGGTGGGCTGGGCCAGGGTTGAGGATGAGCAAGTGTGGTGGTTCTAGCAAAAGAAAATGTTTATTTGGTCATGAGTGATGCCTCATCAGGGATCAGTGATCCATGATGGCAGACATCACCAAGCACAGCCACACATCCAGCAACCATTGAGATCATGATGGTGTGATGGATCACTGATCTCATCACCCAGCAATTCCCTTGCAAAAACTGATCTTTTGACCATCAATATGTCGATGTGGGCACAGCCACTCATATTGGTGTGGGTTCTCTGGTCTTTTTAAGAGGTACGTTCATGTCTACAATTTTCGACATGCTAAGGCTTACAGTTTTCAGCCTGTATTGTTTGTTTTTTATTATGTTACCATTGTATCAATATATGCTGGTCTGCTTCCAGTATATTAGTCTATATATACTGGCATCAACATATCATAAGGAGGGTGGAAAATTATTTATAGATTGCTCGCAAGATCTGACATATTCAGAAATGAGATCCAGGGACAGTTTCCCATGGTTGGGGGCAGGGATTTCAACAGCAAGCATGCAGGGCCTGGGCTCTTTGTTTATGTTTCCCCAGTCACATGCATTCCAATGACAATCACCAATACCAGGACCTGTGGTCTACTATATGAAATTGACTGTGTGGCCTGACTATTCTGCATGGTAATTATGCTCATAACTCTTTTCTTTGGAGATGCATAGTCGTATTCATGCCCAGGCAGTGTTGGAATAACAAACACATCTTCGTCAAGTAATCAGTCCGCATAGTCAACTTTACCGCTTTTTGTGACAGATGTCTTGAAGTGAGGTTGAGGCTGGTGGCACCTAAGCCACACAAATCAAATTTTACCTCAGTCTTCGATTGCTAGAGGATTTGGACTCCACATCAAGTTACATAATGCCAGTGAAATAGTATATATAATATAAGAGTTGATACTTGGAACCTCAGTTGTTATTGACGCAACTGAGGTATGATTTGTTTGATACTTGTATTGAATATGTACTCACATACTTACAAAGTGTATAACTTGTAATAGGTAAAATAAATACAGTTATTATTGACGTAACTGAGTGTATAACTTGTAATAGGCAGTACCACTACGAGACTCTACGCGCTCTCAACACGCCACTCGACGTGGAGCTGAAACTGATGGACGAGCTTGCAGTTGAATTCCCCAGAACATACCAGTCGTGGCACCACCGGCGGCATTTATTCATGCTTCCGCGCAATCCTGGGCCCGAGCTCAAATTCATCCCGGAGTCCCTGCAGGTGGACGTGAAGAACTACCATACGTGGTCGGCTGCTGGCCTACTTCAACGACAAGGACCTGTGGGCGGGTAATCTGGATTTCGTGGACGCAATGATTGTCCACAATGTGAGGAATAACTCGGCGTGGCATCATCGATTCTTTGTCGTGTTCCAGTCGGGTATACGGGAGGGGGAGACAGACAGAGATAGGATCATTAGAAGGGAATTGACGTGTGTTTCTGTCTCCTGTCTCTTTAGTTCAGGCGCTTATTATGGCTGTGGCGATTGAGGTTCGTCAAGGAGAACATCTCGCTCGCAGCTAACAATCCCTCTGCGTGGAACTATCTGCGCGGTATCCTTGATATCAACGACCTGACTTACTAACGCGTCGAAGACTTTGTGCGTATGTACGCTGATGCTTTGGAGGACGCTACACGAGACGTTGTTGATTTGGAGAATCCGCCTCCCTCTAAGGGCGCAGAACTGCCGTGCCCCGCTGCTATCGAGTTTCTTGCTGATATCCATGAGAAGGAAGGTAGATCCTCAAGGCGACCGAGGTTCGTGTTCCCTTTTGGTTCGCTTCGCGTGCTCTGACCTGTTGTGTAGTTGTGGAGGTCATTTGCTGATGAGCATGATACGATCCGCAAGAAGTGTGTTTTATGTCGTCATTTTCACGTCAGGTGTCGTGGCTTACTTTTCTTGTTATAGGTATTGGGAGTTCAGGATTAGAGAAGGCCTCAAGTCGGTTAAGTAGTAGTATATATGGCGCTTGTTTTCTTTTCAACTCTCGGTGTAATTTGGGTTTCCGCTAGTGGTCTGTTGCAAGATGACGGGGCATTCTTGGACTTCTTCCTTATTTATTTCATTACAAGATGCATCTCAGTCAACGTGTTCTTCCGATAATCGCACGCGTGTAACATTCAGTGTCTAAAGAAATATTAACATACATAAATGAAACTATCAACAGGGTCAAAAGTGTTGGATCATGGCACGCGTGTAACATTCAGTGAGTAAAAATGACTTAACAATATTACTCGGAGGAGTCTCAAGGAACCTGCTCACGCAACTGATCAGAAATCTCAGTAAAATGCAAAACTCACCTGAGAATTCGAATCAATTTTGAAAAGGATTCTGTGCGAATTATCAGGCAGACGAATCCGCACCGACAACAGACACGATGTGGGTGCGTGCACCCGAGCTCAAAGAGCTGGGGAGGAAAAAATTATGTGTACCACGAATGGACAACTGAATGAGTTCAGACAGCAGGATACCCGCCTGAACACTGGACCGGTCACGAGTGCCGGTCCAGTATAGAGCGTGCACAGAGGCGCATGGCGACCAATGTACACGGTTATCGAGCAGACGAATCCGCATCGACCAGAGACACGTGTGTGGGTGAACTGACGCCCAACACGCGTCGTCCCGACCC
>JAGGAQ010006576.1:0-11468 GCA_017657225.1 Termitomyces sp. T69sscA
TGATTAGTACCATTGTATCATTGATTACCCTGTCTAATACAACTTTGGATTTCCCTCTGCTAGTTGTGTGATTGAGCCGCAACTCCTGGAGGTCGCCCTTACAGGATGTCGGGTAAGCAAACAGCTTGCCACGGCATGGAGTCTCCAGTGTGCAGACCTTTTAGGCTCAGGAGCTCAGATTTGTCTTCAGTGGGATCACTTGGAATATTTTAGTTTTATATTTGAATTAAAATTGGGTTTATTGGTCTCTCTTTTATGTGAACCAAACCTTTATTTTATATCAAATCAAACTATATTATTTTATCACTTAAAAGTGCATGCACATGTAGCTAAGCCCAGTGCAACAAAGTGAATATATTTATCTAAATCTAATCTGATATGCTATCAATTAGATAAGATAAATTACAATTTGCATCACTAGCTGTGTACTACTGGCTCGTCTGGGGTAGTGGGGTGGTTTATCACTGGGTAGAATTTGGAGTTTGGTAGCTTATCCAGTTTTTTAGTTTGATGTTTTTCCTGTCTTTCCCCTCTTCACTATTAGTGGTGATATCTTTTTTTGGAGGAGGTGGGTGGGGGGGGGGGAGTGCTGTACTCCATATTCAACATGTTCGCTGCTTTGTGCTGCGGTCCTCTGTGGACTCCATCAGGTCTCTCAAGGGTTTTGAGTTCCTCGGTGGCGGCAGAGGTGTCGTTTTGCATGTGCCTTCCTAACCAGATGGTGGTTCAGGTACAAGTTGTCCCTACCTATTGTATATAAGTTGTAGTGTAGCCTCTGGTACAGTAGTCTTGAGATTGCATTACTGTCCCATATTTCCATCTCTGTTTCATTCCATGTTTGGTGCCCTGGTTTCTCTAGTTTTGACTTTGTCTATCTCACCTTATATTGTCTCATCTCCTTTTCTTACTTATCTTGTATTGTCTCTTTACTCTTGTTTCTACTTGACTCATATCCTTTTCAATCTATTCTTTTTACTCTATTCCTCTCAGCCTCAAGCCTCTAAGTTTCTCTCTGCTTCATTTACTATCTCTGGTCCCAGTTTCCAGTTTACTCTTCCTCTATTTCTTGCCTTGACTCTTTCCTATTCTGGTTTAGCTAGATCCTTGCACCCTCATCTCTGATTCCAGGACTTGTCAAGTCCTTGGTACTTGCTCCAATTCATAAATCCCTGGCCCCAGGACTCACTACCAGCCTTGGTGTATGTCCCTCCCAATTTCCCTCCACTGTAAGGGCAACCTCTAGGAGTTGTGGCTCAATCACACAACTAGCAAAGGGAAATCTGAAGTTATATTAGGCATGATAATCAACAATACAATGGTAACTAATCACCTAGCAGAGGGAAATCTGAAAAGGATAAGTCTAAGGATCCCCGCTGCTTGGTGCAGTGCATCAGTGGGTGGTGGAGGCATGGAAACAACTATATAGGTGACGAGAGCTAACCTTAACCTTGTGAACCTTGGATAATGCTTGAATGAGGAGTGCAGAAGGTTCTGGGAGTTTCCTAAAAAGGAAATGACATAATCTCCAGAGGTCTAGAATGAGCCCTGGAGGTCTAGAATGAGCCTCAGGGGCCCCAAGAGTGACGCTGGGCCATAGTGAAGTGCCAAAAATGGAAGTCCCCTGACATCACCCCCACTCTAGCATGCAGTGTCTTGATGTGTGGAGTAGAAGAAGTTTTGGATCACCTGGTCCACTGGTGAGATGGTATAGATTCTCCAGATGGCCTGGAGTGCATCTGAGTGTTTCCAGTATAACTCTCTGATGAGCCCCAGCGCATGCATGTTCTCCCAGGGTTCTCAGGAGATATCTTTGATCCCATGTCCTTTCCACTTCACCTTGTACTGTAGTCGCCTTTGGAACAGGTGACTGTCCAGGATCTCCTCCACCTCATACTCCTCATTGTTGTTGACCACCACCGGGAGTGGAGTGGGCACCAGGCAACATGGGATAGGATCCTCTGAGGCTAGTGTTAGCTTGACCATGTTGAAGACCAGGTGAAGCTGTCACATTCCTGCTGGGAGCTGGAGTTGGTAGGCTAGTGAGCCTACCTGTTGTTCTACCATGAAAGGTCCTAGCTGATGGTATGAGAGCTTCTTTAATAGGTGCTCATATGAAAAGCATCCTGCGGAATGAGTACCTGATTTTGACCGTCTATGCACTATTACTATCAATGAATCTGTATTCTTGAAATGAATGTAAGCAACCAACGTACATGACATCTTCAGGATGGTCGGGTAAAGGGAATGGTGAGAGTTACACAGATACAAGCTGGCATCGGGTTCTTCTGATTTTATTCGAGACGTTAGGTAATTACACACAGCTTCAACTTGTTTTAGCAGAGAATTTCCAAGTCGAATTCTTGCTGATAGAAGAATGGGTTCACAGGTTTGAGCATGACAGAGAAGCCGCCGCGCCCCCATCAGTACCGCCCAACCCCAATCACCACCGCCCAGTCCCACAGCACCACCCAGCCCCCATCAGCATCGCCCAGCCCCCACAGCACGCATCCTCGATCAGCGCGGCCTCCAGAGCGAGCGTCTCGCCCTCCCGCGGCTCCCCCGCGTGCTCATAGAGACGCCGGCACAGCACGCCCATGTGTTCCCCCAGCGCCGCGTGGCGCAGCGCGTTGTGCTCGGCCATGGCTGCGGCGTAGTGGTAGTGCACGAGGCGCCGGCGGTAGAGCTCCCGCTCGTTGCTTTGTGTGTGCTCTGCGAGGCCGGTGGCATTGGAGGTTCTCAATGTGGTCTGATGGCGGCTGCACCTGGTACTTGTAGCCTTCCCTCCTTGTGCGCTGTAATGGTAATAAGGGGCGACTGAACTTGAGATAGGCGAGTTCTTTCTCGGCTGCTCTTAGGAGCGTTGCTTCCGCGCTTTCGTCTATGGTTTCAGGAGTAAGGGAAGATGCAGAGAGCACCCTACATGGTCCTCGATTCAACCACATATGCAATCTTGTATCTGGACAGACACAAAATGCTCGTCCTCTAGCGGAATGCCCGGCTTATCAACCACCTTCTTCAGGTCTATTGTATAGTACAGGCTTCCGCCTGCAGGAACGACATCATCTTAGACTCGAATTCAACAAGCTGGGGCATGACTGTCAATCTCGCTTTCCCCAAGGTCGAACCATATGTCGCTTAACGTGGTGCCTCGTAGGAACTCCATGAAGATATACTCGGTCTCTGCCGCGTTGTCCGGCTCGGGAAGGTATCCGTAGATTTGAGGTATAAGGAACGGAGAAAGGCCATAGTAGCCACCTCGCTGGCGAGGGTGAAGTACTTGGGAAACGTTACCGGATACGGGGTACGCGCCATCATTTGGAAGCCGTCGCGCATGGTGAGGAGGAAGGTAAGGTTTAAACCCCACTCAGCGAGTTTTACAAGGTCGACGACGTCGTCAGGACTGCGATCAATGGACTGCGCTGCGAGTCAACGGAGCCCGTCGGCGCTCTGCGTGGCGGAGGGCATCGTTGATGCTGGACAGGTAGAGTTGTAGACATAGCACAGAGGACCATGTATGAGCTTACATCCAAGTCAAAAAAGTCACGACGAAGGTGCGCCGAGGTGGAAAGACCGCAACCGTGGCAGTCAATGGGAGCTCGGGAACGACAGGCGGAGTGAACACAGGGAGAACCTCGCGCGCCCAAGACACGTCAAGCTGGATGGAAGTCGAATTCTCACGGGTGATCTAGAGAACGTTTTACAATTTCGCATTGGATTCAAGTAGCACCATGATGCACTTAATGTCGACATCATGCCGACGAGCCAGTCCTCGTTCATATGTTCCATCTACTGATGTCTCTTCACATTCCATTTGTCAAACGAAAAAGTGAAATAGACACATTCGTCAGACGCTGAAAAAAATACACATGTCCAACTGAATCAATGGAGTAGCGAACACAAAAGGAGTGAAAAGGTCCATGGAACACACATCGTAGACACCACTTTAACTTTCTGTAGTCGTCTGAGAAGGGCTGCGAGATAAAGGTGGTTTTGTCCTCTGTCCATCAAAGCCTCTAGGCGGTGTTTGCTCTGTGCTATCTGTCGATGGCCCTCGCGGATGTCGAACAATAGTAGCAGATGGTGTCGGTACTTTTGTTCGTTCTCGCCCGTCCTTCAAATTTACAGTCTCCACCATACTCGAGGAGTCCACCGCAAGCTCTTCCGACGGCGTAGTACTCTCCATTCCAAAAATCCTCTCACGTGCAGCTTGGTATCGTGCCTCACGCTCTTTCAGGCTCTCAGCCGAAGACGGAGGCGGTGTAGCGGGTTTACTGCTAGCGTCAGCGCCTGGACGCTTCAGTATGCGCATGGTCGGTTGGAACGCGGCTGGTGGCGGGGGCACTACGTGGTTTGATGATGTGGCAGAATGTGCGATGACCAGTTCTGGCATGGGATTCGGTGCTTTCGCGTTTCTGGCGGGCATGAGTTTACAAGAAGCTGTCAAGCAACAGATTCGCATACGCGTCTTCCCAGATGCGTTTATTAGCCTCTTCAGACACTGGCTCGTCGTCGTCGTCGTCGTCCCAATCATCCGGTACTCGGGCTTGTGCCGCGGCTCTGTGGCGAGATGTCGACTGGATCCGGTTGAGAATGCATTATGTAATGAGAGCATGTGAATCTCACGGGTATATGGGGCTGGTTCCATGAGTCAGGGAGGGAAGACGCGCCCGCGGCCATGACTGACGACAAGACGAACAAGAAAAGGCGCCCATATCCTGTCCAGCTTACGTAAGCAAGATAAGATCGAAGATGATAACATCAAATCTGTGCGATCGCTATCATCACTGCAGCCATGCCTGCTCCCACAGAGTTCCTTCAGTTCGTCGACGCCAATGCCGACAACTTTATCCAGCGTCTCCGCGACGCTGTGGCTATCCCAAGGTATCTTTGCAGACATATCTGAAGTAGCCACATCTCATTTGCTGATAGTATCAGTGGCGATCCGGTCCATCGCCATGACGTCGTGAAGATGGCCAACTGGCTGAATGGCCAGCTGAACTCTTATGGCGTGCAAACGCGGATGGTCGATCTTGGAAAGCATCTGATGGACGGCCAAGAACTGTCACTTCCACCTGCTATCCTTGGACGCATCGGCACTGATCCAGGTAAAAAGACTGTCCTTATCTATGGCCACTTTGATGTGCAGCCTGCCAATAAATCTGACGGGTGGGACACTGATCCGTTCACTTTGGTGGCTCATGAGGACGGAAGGCTCATTGGACGCGGATCATCTGATGACAAGGGCCCAATCTTAGGATGGCTCAATGTCTTGCAATATCACCATCAGAACGGCAAGGAGCTCCCCGTAAATATCCGCTTCTGCTTTGAGGGAATGGAAGAAAGCGGCAGTGAAGGACTCGATGATCTCGTCAAGAAGGAGAGCCAACCTGGGGGGTGGTTTGATGGTGTCGACTGTGTCTGCATAGTACGCCACCGTCTGCTCCAAATAGTCTTTCAACTCAAAGATATTGCAGTCGGACAACTACTGGCTCAACACTCGTACCCCAGCTTTAACATATGGTCTCCGTGGGCTCGCATACTTTAAGCTCACTATCTCCGGCCCGGCACGCGATCTGCACTCCGGAGTCTTTGGACGCACGGTGCATGAACCCATGACCGATCTCATCTGCTTGATGAGCAAGCTCGTCGACGTATCCGGCAAGATCCTCGTCCCTGGCGTCGACGAGATGGTCGAGCCGCCCACGGACACCGAGAAGTACGTTTCGTCGGTTAATTGCAAAGCTCTCCGAGCTGCCATTGACGGTACCCATCCAGAGCGATCTACGAGAAACTCGACTACTCTGTTGCGGACGTCGAAGAGTCCGCAGGTGGGAAAATCGCACTCTCCGCGAGTAAGGTCGATGTACTCATGGGCCGCATGCGCTACCCCAGCCTTTCGCTCCACGGCATCGAAGGTGCCTTCAGCGGCGCCGGCGCCAAGACTGTCATCCCCGCCAAAGTCTCTGGAAAATTCAGCATCCGGTACGTCCAATACGCCTTATCTACGTCTTTTTGGAAGGAATTAATCCGCAGTCGCCTCATCTAGTCTCGTACCGCCACAAACACCCGAACTTGTCGAACCTCTCGTAATCCAATACCTCACGTCCGAGTTCTCCAAGCTCAACACCAAGAACAAGCTCTCCATCGAGAACCTGCACGGTGGCAAACCCTGGGTTGCAGATCACAGACACTGGAATTTCGAGGCCGCGAAGATCGCTACTCGGGTGTGTATCTATCCCTTTTCGTAATCGATTTTCGCTAGTACTGTGGTTGACTGTGATCGTGCCATGTAGGCGGTGTACAAGCAGGAGCCTGATCTGACTCGTGAGGGAGGGTCGATCCCCGTTACGCTCACTTTCGCAGAATCTCTTGGCGTCAATGTCCTCCTGCTCCCCATGGGACGTGGGGATGACGGTGCTCAGTAAGTGCCATTCTGACTTCTGCTTGCATCGTCGACCAACTGTTACAGTTCCACGAATGAGAAACTTGACAGGTCTAATTTCCTCGAGGGGGTAAGTTGATTTGGTTGTGATTACAATGGGCATGATTTGATGGTGTTTTGGTTCTCGTTCATAGACAAAGTTGCTGGGCACGTACTTGTACGAGCTTGCTGCGATCTCTAAGGCTTGATGAAAAAGGAACGAGACTAAGAAGTCGATTTGGACATTTACTAAATACAACGTGTAAAATAGTCGTGATGACAACTCAAAGGATATTTGGATTTCCAGTAAATTATTTAAGGCTTCTGATTCCAGGATTTAATCTCATTCTTGATGATCTCTCTCACAGCTATCAAGTCATGATTACTATCAGCAGTTTTGAATCCTTTCACTCCAATTGTATGCGCAATGGTGTGTTATCTGAGGAGAATCTCACGTTGATCTGTGGCGCTACGGTGGCGTCTTGAGTCGCTAATCTTTCGTCACAGGGGACGATACGTATTTACGCTGAGATTAGCCGACAATCAGATACTTTCCACGATCTGAGTGTTTCCTACGGCCTTTGTGATCCGCGTTAGTACACAAATCCTGGGCTCAAACGCTCATGTATCGATCAACTCCGAACCAATTTTCACCGTATTTCGAGGAAGGCATTTCTCGAGAATATATATTGCCTTGTTATTACACGCTAACGATATACTGTGCGAGGACCTTTGATGCTTCAAGACTTCGAGGCTCAATGCGGCACGTAAAAGGCTTTGGATGGCTATAAACGATGTTTGATCAGTCGAATCTCTCGTACAGAGTTTTGAGTCGACGAACGTTGTGATTCCACTTGTGACAACAGTAGTGTCTGGGATGATCTCCTTTCCGTCTTTACCAATAGCTGGTGAGATCGACACAGTGGCCAAGATAGTGGCAATTGCAATCCAGAGGGTTTCATCTGCAAGGAAGCGACCAGGGCAATTGCTTTGGAGGGCATTAGTGGTTCTAATGCTTCACGGTCGTGAAGTCCTACTTACCGGCGTCCAAAACCATATAGGGCAGTCGTGGTTGGTTCATTTCGTCCTTCTGGTGCGGGGGAAAATCGACTTGGATCAAACTTGGTAGCATCCTTATAAACGGACTCGTCGAGAGTCATCGCCCTGGTAAAGGAGAAGTACTTCAATAGTTGTGAATAAATAAACCAACCTCGTGTTTGCAATAATTGTGGCATTCTTCGGAATAAACATGCCCCTATAAACATCGTCTTCTGACACCCTGTGGGGCAGGCCTGCCATGCATACGATGAATCATAAACCATTTCTTTAGATAAGTTTATTATGGACCTGCTGGTGCAGCTTGATTCCACCTCGAACTCGGGTTAGTCGAACACTTTGTTAAAACACGTAAAACAGTACCTGAATACTTCCTGAAGTATACACTCCAAATACGGAAGTTTCATTCGATCCTCAAACTCCGGAAGGCGGTCCGTCCCGATGACTGCGTCGATCTCCCTCCGAGCTCGGACTTGAACGCCAGGATAAAGAACCATGGCTAGTAGAAAGAAGGATAGAGTAGACGATACCTTTGTTCTCCATTGATTCTGATACCATTGGGGAATGTAATTTGGGCTCACAGTTTCAGCGCCTCCAATATATGCCACTGTAGAAGTCGCTTTGACTTGTTCCAAATAGTGTGACCGTTCGGGACCTTCGTCCGGCAATCGTTCGAGATGATAGGAAAGTAAGGACGGTCTTGCAGTCCCGCCAGCCTTGAGTAAGTAATCAGGTGAGAATGTTAGTAGCACTTGAAAATGTTGAAATGTACCATCTGCTCCATCCCTTTCACTAACGGGTATTGCATAAGATTCTGTACAATTTTGATCGAACCACGCGCCCGAGTTGCATAATACGTTCCCGGGAACCACGATGGGAAGTATTGAACTACCGCAGTCATATCACGTCAATGTAAGCTAAAAATGGCTCATGGATGATTTCTCACGAATGGGAAAGAAATCAACTAGCGTGGCACCTGGGGGCCCGTGATCTCTCATAACGATATCAGAAAAATCCGCAACAATTTGAATGTATGGGTCGGTAGCTGTCGAGGGTTGGTGTCCAAAGGTTATGTCAATGATGATCGACGCCGCAAATCTGATTCAATGTATTGATCAGGATTTTCATCTCAAGTCTTAGAAAAATGTTGTCAACTGAAACAAGACATTATTGTGGTCCCCAGATGAAGATAAAAGGTTATGCGCCAAACGTCGAGCCTCGCGAATTTGGATAGGATGATAATCTTGACATCTCTCACTTCTGAAAAACTGCTGGAACATCCTACGCTGGATGTGATAATCGTTGTCCTCGTTCCTCAGAGACAAAACCTTCGTAACTCCGAGGCTGAAAAGAAACACGGAAGGCTTGAACCGGAAGTGAAAACCTACATGAATAGAAACGTACATGTCGTATATCGGAGAACTGGGTCGTCCGCTATATTTCGTGCCTCGCCGATTGAGTAAGTCCGAAGCAGCTTGTACGCTATTCAGAATGATGAGTGTCTTGTTGAGGGCTTTGAGGTGAATCACATCTCCTGGAATCGCATCAGATGGAAGTTGTTGATCAGAGCTCAGGCAGTAGACTCCTACCATAAGTTTTACCCAGTTTGTGGAAAAACAAATCCTGGCCTATGGGGGGAATGAGGTGTGCATGTCCGATCAGTGGCAGTGATCGAGGTCCAGGGGGTAATGGTGGTCGGTTTTTTGTAAAAAGAATTCTCCAGACCAAGAAACCGAGAGTACCCACAGCGATGGAGAGGATAAGAGTTAGAGCCATGAAGGGAAACAAGTTCCTATTGCTTCATATCTACATAGTTTCTTGGGGGTCATCTGCACTTCTGTGTCAAGATAACATGAGAGAATTCTCCCAAAATGAAACCTTCGTGACGGCACCTGATGCTGCCAGGATGATATCTATTACAATAAGAGAGCTCAGTTCTCACGGGGTCAGCGATGATTGGAGAGTCAAATCTGAAAGTCGATTAGAAGTCCTCCGTCGATGTTGTGCAGTGGCATTGCAAATCTACTAAACTCTTTGCTTTGTCCCTACTCATCATTGACATGTCTGTTGCCGCCTAAATAGCAATTTGAAGTATAATGGGGAGAATGCTTCATTTGTTTTTACTCGAAATTCACATGCTAGTAGTAAACACACCTTTGTTGGAATCCCGATCAGATAGCAGCAATATCACTAGGTGTGACCGACACCTAGATAACAAGACACGTAAGTCTATATCCTCAGACGTCCAATACGCGACTGTATTTGACTGTACCTAGATAACAATACACGTAAGTCTATATCTAGGTATTGATGCGAAATGGGCGAATTCAATCTTATCAGTATGATTATCTGATTAGATCGCGATCAGTCTTTTCACAGAGTTGCGTTGGGCTTAGTCGCACTCGCGCACACTTTTTATCATGAAATATATATAATTTATTTGATTCTTAAGATTTGCTTATTCAAAACACGTTGAATAGAATACCAGAATGAAGTCAAATTAAAACTAATATATTCACAATAAAACTCCCTGAAGACAATACACTGCTCCTGAGCCTAAGAATCCACTCTCTGGTCACCCCATGCCATGGCAGGCCAAGGGGCTAAACTATCAAAGATCAAATCAAAATGAGATAAAAGTATCAATGACAATATTGTTAAAACATCCTAAAATATATAAAGTAATTCAAAGGGGTTATTAAGGAAAACTAAGGCAAATTTATAAAAAAAGGAGGTCTAATACCAAAAGCTTACTAACAAAAAAGTAATAAGTAAGTGCTCCTAAGGTAAACCTTATCAATCAATTACTTCCTGAAGTAAAACATTTTATTAGGGAAAAGGGATTTTCTAAAAAGGAAATGACCTCCGGAGATCTCTGGAGGTCTAGAACGAGTCCCGGAGGTCTAGGGCGAGTCCTGGGGGTCCTGGGGAGTGGTGTAGGATGTGCCCAAGAATGGAAATCGAATGGAAGTCCCCTGACATCACCCCCCCTCTAGCGTGCGCGGCTTCTCGACGTGCAGGGTAGAAGAAGTTCCAGATTGCCTGGTCTGCTGGCGAGATGGGGTAGATTCCCCAGATGGCCCGGGGCGCGTCTGGATGTCTCCGGTGGAACTCTCTGACCAGTCCCGGGGCATGCACATTCTCCCGGGGCTCCCAGGAGATGTCTTCAATTCCATAACCCTTCCACTTCACCTTGTACTGTAGTTGTCTGCGGAATAGGCGGCTGTCCAGAATCTCTTCCACCTCATACTCCTCATTGTCATTGACCACCACCAGGGGTGGGGGAGGCACTGGGCACCATCCTGGGATAGGATCCTCCAGAGCTAGTGTTAGCTTGACTACATTGAATACCAGGTGAAGCTGTCACATTCCTGCTGGGAGCCAGAGTTGGTAGGCTAGCGGGCCTACCTGTCATTCCACCATGAAGGGTCCTAGCTGCCGGTGTGAGAGCTTCTTTGATGGGCGAGTGGTGGTGATGTCAGAGGCATCCAGATAGACCTGGTCTCCAGGCTGGTACTTGGGTGCTGGGATTCTTCCACGGTCGTAGTACCGGGCCATGTCGTCCTTTGCCTTTGTCAGAGCTGCCTTGGCCTCCTCCTGTGCTGCCCTCATCTGGTCTACAAACTCGTTCACAGCTTCATTTTCTGAGGGCCGGGCCCAGGGCTCAAAGCTCATGCACGGGTGGCGTCCTGTATCCAGGAGGAAGGGTGATGCCTGTGTGGCTGCATGAACGTGGTTGTTGTACTGGAACTTCGCATCTGGAAGCAGCTCATCCCAGTCGTCCTGCCGCTCATTGCAGAAGAGATGGAGGTACTGCTCCAATTCCTGGTTCACATGTTCTGTCTGCCCGTCAGACTGGGGATGGTAGGCAGTGGAGGTGTGGAGTTTCACATTGAGAAGTTGGTAGAGCTCCCGGGTAAACTCTGCTACAAACTGTGGGCCCCGGTCCGACACGTAGGCATCTGAGAGGCCATGGAGCTTCCAGACATTC
>JAGGAQ010006577.1:0-11458 GCA_017657225.1 Termitomyces sp. T69sscA
ACCTTCAAAGATCATATTAGAATTTACAATGCAGCCTTTGCATTTACTTCTTTAGGAGTAAAAATTGATCAGGCTATCACCAATGCTACTGGACCATACAGCTTCAGGATCAATGGAGAACTCCATCATTCTACAGGTGCCTTGCTTCCAAATGAAGGTCAACATCCTGTATATGCACAGCTCTACTTTTATGATCATAATCAACAACTGGCCTTTCGTCAACAACGTAATCCTATGTTGGACCCTCAGATTATATTGTATTGTTTGCCATGTTCTTGTCTCTGTCTCGTTTTCTCACATGCCCTGGTCTCATTATTTCTACTTGCTTCTTTTCTCATCGTACTTGTCTCATATCGTCTCTCTATCTTGTCTCTACTCGCCTCATCCTCTAATCTATTCTAATTGCTCCCCTTTCCCTTTCTATTCTAAGTTCTCTTGGTTCTTCTGTTTCCGGCTCCTCTTCTTGACTTAATCTGTTCCATCTCCCCTTATCTTATCTCAACTCTTTCCCCTTTCGGCCGCTTAACTTCCCCAGCCCTGCTTCCATCCCTGAGACTTGCTAAGTCCCCGCACCTGTCCTCTCTTGATCCCTGGGACTCGCTCGCTCACCAGCGCTTGCTCATCCCGCCCTCTTGTACTCCCAGGACTCACACTAACCCCCAGCACTCGTCCTCCACCCTCCCCGGCACTTGCCCACTCACTGGCGCTACCGGCACTCCCCCACACACCACCCCTGCCCGCTTCGGTCTCCTACACCTCACGCTCTCCAGGTGCTCTGTGTCTGTGTACACGGTGATCACCACGTAAGATATTCGCCCAGTGGACTGAGCCCCCATGGTCAGCGGAACCTGACACTGAGAATGAGAGGTTGGCATCAATGTGGAGGGACCATACTGCTGAGAAGTAAGCCCTGATTGTCTTAGGCTGCACATGCCCTTCAAGGCTGGCAATCCAGGAGAGGATGGTGGGTTTGTACATGGGTAAGATGGAGCCATCTGAGTTGTAGAGCCTGTTAAGCTAGACATGCAGCAGGAACTGGCGTTGACCAGTGGAGTACTTGCAGCAGGTGTTGGCAGGAAGCCCATGCCAAAGGTAAAACATGACAGTTTGGAGATCATGTCTATTTTGCTGATACCACCAGGCTGGAGGCGCTTCAAGCTCAGTTTCTGATTTAGTCAAAGAGCAATCATGAACATGTGTGAAAAAGAGAAGCAGAAGGCTGCATCAGTGATGGAATTCTATGAGGATGGAAGCCACTCAGAAGAAAAGGAAAAATCTAGCCAGCAGACTAGGGTGATCAAGTGCCGCACAAACTTCATGGTGGCTGCAGACTTTATCAAAGTGTTTTATATCATGTTGAAGACTGCATCATTGTCAACATGGAAGATGATGTGACAACCCTTGAATGAGGAGCTTCAGCATAAGACTGCATAGACCATGGTGAGCATCTCTTTTACCTGGATGTGGGCCTTTCATAAGTGTTGTATACAATGAGCTGCAAACCTTTCCAATCCCCAGTAACCACCTAGTTCCTTTTTGCCACTGGCATCAGTGTAGACATTGACAGTGTGCTGGATGGAGGAAATGAAGTGGATGCTGTTCCAGATAGGAGCAATAGAGGTCCACCACTGAATGTCATGGTGTGCAGGTTTTGAAATGTGTTGTGTGGCAAATGATGATGAGGAAAAGGTGGCAGTGAAAGTTGTAGAGGTTGCAAATGAAGGTGTGGGCTGCAGAGATTCCCTGTGAGGCAAACTGCATGTTAGGGAACTTCCATTTTTGATCTACACTGACTTCTCCTTGATTCACTCTCCTATGCTTCAGCCCACCTCTTTCGCACTCTCTGGGACCTCTAGAGCTTGCTTTAGACCTCTGGAGATCTCCAGAGATCATTTTCTTTTTGAGAAACCTCCAAAACTTTCTGCACTTCTCTTTTGAGCATTATCCAAGGTTAAGGTTAGCTCCAGTTATCTATACAGTTGGTCTTACACCTCCACCACCTGCTGATGTGCCACATCAAGCAGCAGGATCCTTGGACTTGTTCTCTTTAGATTCTCCTCTGCTAGGTGATTATTTACCATTGGCAGCCTGTGAGTTCTTTGAGTTCTCTGAGGGTGCCACAATGCTGTGAAGACCATGAGTGGGCAAGTTTGCAAAGGTAGTCCAGCTTGTCAGTGGAAAGCCATACTTCCATGGCAAGTGAGTCAAGCTCCAAGCCCAAGAACTCAATTATTGTGTCTGGTCCCACAATCTTGGAGGGTTGGAACATGAGGCCAAGTTGTTTACCAAGGAAGAGAGCCCAGCTCACTGTGTCTAGGATGCTGTTGTTGACAAAGTGCTTGGCTGGCTAGGAAAGGTGATGGATGTGGTGCACCTTCAAGTGCAGCTTACTGCCCCGATGGGTGATGTGCAAAAGTTTTCTAGCGGTAGTAAAAAGAAAGGTCTGTGTGTCTGCCCATTGGCAACCTGAGAGGCAATGTGACCTGAGATGGAGTCTGTGACTTGAGCACTGATGAATGTAGTTTTAAGGTTGATGCAGCGTTGGTTGACTGTGCAATCACCTATGAAGCTGATGTTGGCACTGAAATGTGTTATATTTAATAGAATAAATACAATGTGCTGACTAGAGTACTTTTAAAGATAGTAGGTCCATGCTGCCACATTAAAAGAGGTTGTGACTCAGTTTAACAATGGTGGGGTAGCTGGGGGAGTGTTGACTCAAGGGTCTGTGTTGAGGCATGGTAGTAGTATGGAAAGTGATGAGTCAAGAGGAGCCAGAGCAATGAAACTGGTAGACAAAGTGTGAGCACTCAAGGACTGGCCTGGGTGAGCTGAGGGAGCAGAGGCGGGACTTGCCCTGCCTCAGGCCTAATCCTTATGCTGAAGCTTTGAGTGGTGATCTTTACAGCAGGTGAGGCAGGTGTGCACTCAGCCCCAGGGACAGGAGGTGATCATGTACTTTCCCTTGTTGAATTTCCAGCATGGCTTGTTGTGGTTAATGGGTGATCATGCTGTGGGTGCACATTTTGATTGCTTCACAGAAGTGGCTTTAATGTAGGCATAGACATGTTTGGATAATAGATTGCTGTCTTGTCAAGCTCATTGGGAGTAGTTTTCAACTGCCATCTCTGCTCCATCTGTTGAAGAAGATGGAGTGGTAAGCAAAGACCACTGGCCACTCATACTCAGCCACAACCTTGAGGAGCTGCTCTGTGTAAGCCCAAAATGTTTTGGTGGCAGTTGAGTCATTAATGTGGAGGGCTAAAATGAAGAAGTAGGTTTGGAGGGGGATTAGAACTGAGAATGGAGTCTTATACTCCTTCATGGCTCTATGGCTTATCTCAAACTGGTTGCTGTTGCCATTGAAGGTGTATGTGGTCTCTCACTCACAACTTGTAGGGTCCAGCCTGTGCAAGTCTGCAACTTTGAAGTTGTGCATGATGATCACCACAAGTACAGCTGTGTCAGCATTGGAGAAGCATATGTGAAGAGAGAGGAGGATAGCAGATGACACACTATTGACACCTAGTGCCACAATGGGGGGGATGAAGAGGGCAGCTAGCTGAGGAGCCTGGTCTGGTGCTGCTGTTGGGTGTGAAGGGATGGGTGTGGGTGTGGCCTGGGAACTCACATGCTTGAGAAGCAGAGCCATCATATTCTTGAGCTGAGTGTGGAAATTCCAGATTTTTGCAACTTCTTCAGCCAACAGCATGGCCATCTCTGGTGAGGCAGGAGGAGGGACCATGATGTGTGTAGTTAATCTTAAGGAGCAACTGTCAGGAGCTCTGGAAGGGAGTGAGGTGTTTCTTACTGGCATGCACCTGTGTGGGTGCAATCAGTTCTGATAAAATCTTAAACGCAACACATGATATAAGAGATAACAAGCACTGTGAGTGCAAAGTGAGATGACATTAGTAATGAGTGAAATGACTACTTGCCTGCAAGCATGAAGTAAAACACAGGGTGCCTTGGATATGCTTGCAGAATTATATGTAAGTTTGAACAATGAGGGCTGAGACAAAGCATTGTGGCCAGAGCAGATGTAATGTATGTGAAGAGGGGAAGCAGGTGAGATAAGATAATCTCTGCCTGAATTAACCCTGGGCAATCAAATCTGATTGCCTGAATCATGTTTTTTTTCCCTTCTATGTTATCATGTCACAACAAATCACCCTCAGTTGACTACTCTATTTACCTTAGAGTGACCGAGGATAAGTAGGGAAAACAACTTACTTGTGAGACCATGTAGACTAAAACTTGTGTTTCACTCTACAGGTAATGAACTCAGTCAACTACTCTACTTACCTTAGAGTGACTGAATGTCACAACCCACTACTGATCTCCGGCACTCAACCCTGGCTCCGGGACTCCAACCTCCCCAAACTGACCTCCACAACCGCCCCAGGCCTGGACTGCCACCCAATCAGCCACCTTGGCAGCCCCCAGTCATCACCGCCATCAGCCACCACCACCTCTGGCATCCTTCCAGCCATCACCACCCATGACCACCACATCAGCGCCAGCCCCAGCCATCCCCGACAATTCTCCAACTGCAGCCGCCACATCAGTGCCAGCGCCGGCAACCCCTGATGCTTGCCTCAGCCCATGCCAAGACTCCCATCACACATCACAACCATGCATCACCATCAATCCAATCTTCACATGCCATGCCCTGCTTCCGCTGACCTCCTCACCTCCTTGCTGCTACATGTCTCTGTGCTCCCAAAGCAAGACCTTCCGTGCTGCATGACATGTTTCAACCTCCACTGCTACCTTGCGTGATCCCCAGGTCTCATCTCAAGCCCCAGTGCCACGACTCATCACCAGGACCCAGACCTGAGCCCTGAGGCCTACCTACCATACAGTATATAAGCCGTAGAGTAGCAAGTAGTACTCTAGTCTTGATATTGCCACACTTCTTGTTCATGTTTCATATTCTTGTTTCTGTTTTGTAGTCTTGTGTATTTTGGTTTTCATTCTTCAACTCTGTCTTGTTTCATATTGTACTCATCTTGTATTGTCTCGTTCCTCTTGTTTCTACTTGTCTCATACTCTAATCTATCTCTGCTTTATTTCTTCTCTGCCTCAAATCTCTAAGTTCCCTTCTCACTCTCTCATCTTGCCTCCATCTTGACTTGTTTCGTTTCTCCTTCCCCTTATCTTATCTCAACTCTTTTCTTTTCCAGCTTGCTTAGATCTCTGCATCTCTCGCTTTCAACCCCAGGACTTGCTAAGTCCCCATACTTACTCTGGCTTCCTATTCGTTAAACCCTGGGACTCGCTCACACACCGGCACCTGCTTCATCCTCTTCCCTTGCATCCCTGAGACTTGCCCCTACCCCAGCACTTGTCTTCCACCCCTCTCCCCCATCCCCGGCACTCATATCCCTGCCCTGGCCTGACCAACAATTCCCTGCTCACATCCCTGGCCCCGCTTCAATCTTCTATGCCCCGTGCTCTTGACAGTATGTTGCTTCTGTAGACATTGTGTGCACCACGTAAGGAATTCACCCAGTGGACTGAGCCCTGTGGTCAGCGGAACCTGACACTGAAGACTAAAACTTCTGTTTTACTCTACAGGATTGAACCACTATACAACCACTCCACCAGCCACCCAAGCATTGTGATGGACATGCATGCTACTGACAAAGCATAGCACATGTTTGAATGTATTAGACAAGTATAAGTTGTAATATAAACAAATTGAAGATTGATTTGAACTGGAAAGTATTAACTTTATATATGGGATCAATGCATGAGGTGATGTTTCATAATGACTAAGAATTTAAATATGACAATAAAACATACATGTATGTGACATAAGTATGACCATGACATAAGGTCATTAGTCATTTACTTCAACAACTGCATGGGACTGCCTCACCCACACACATGTTATAACTTGCAGACTGTGTATTTTTTTACTCAAGAGAAGGTAGTAGTGACTTCAGGGGCAGCTCATGAACACACAATGACATTACATACACATACTACAACCAGAAAGAAAACCACCCATAATAATAGCAGCAAGGCAGATTAAATTTCTCATAATGCAGTTTTGTAGGCTCTCTAGATAATGTGTGCTGTTGACAAGCAGCCTTGGTTTGCAAACCAATCTTGTGTTCACACACAGGAATAAGTTGAAATCACCATGTTACATACAACATCACATCTAGAAAGAACCTCATTCAATGCTGTAGAGTACAATAAGTAAACCTCAGTTGTTCCACAAAATGTGATGAAACAGCTGAATTGACCTGTAGAATATGACAAGTAAGTAATGTTAGGAGACATTACACTAAGCCACAGTGGCTTAGTGGAATGTCTCTAACACAAAGTAAACCTGACCAACCCAGATGGCGGCAGATCAACTCCTCATAGTATCAATATCTTGCATTCAAGCCTTTGAGCCCTAGAGTCATAAATAGTTGGGAGAAACATCATTAGCACATGGCTACCGACCCTGGAATTTCTAGGACAGAGGGGGGTATCCACCAAACAGATGGATCGGTTTTACTTTATGTTAGAAGACATTCCACTAAGCCATTGTTACATTCTAGTTCCTACGAAGAACAAGACCATATAGCTCAGTGGTTAAGAGCTCCCAAGGTCCTATTGGGTGGTCCCAAGTTCAATCCTTGGTGTGGTCACTTTTCAAGTAAACTACTTTTAGGTGAGTAAATGCGTGCAAAGTATTAAGTGATATGAAAACTCACCCTCGGTTGTTCCACAGAATGTGATGAAATGGCTGAGGGTGGTGAAAATTTTTAAACGTATTTATCACTAGAATTTTAATAAAAAAAAAATTGATAACAAGATAAAAATAAAGAAAAGCCTGTGCCACCCAACTGGTGTTAGGACCAAATGGGACAGCCACTATAAGTGTACCTGGTCAAACTCATCACAGATATCACATCCATTGTTGCCATTGTGTCACAGCACAGATAAAGCAAACACACAATATATATTCAGCCATGGACCAAAAGAATGTGTTACAATCCATGTGCCACCATAAGTAGCCTTGGCCACCTCCTCCACCACATGACACATATCACACACCTTTGTAGCCACATGAACAATGGGGCAGGACAATATATATTCACACATGGACTACAAACACCCTCAGTCAATTCTACACAGACTGAGGGTGAATAAACTAATACTTATATACGAGACTTATTACTCACAGTGTACCTACAGACCAGATACTTATGAGTGTCTGTATTTGTTCAGGTCTTACAGTTTGGATTCCAACAGAATGCCCTCAGTCACTTATACAACAGACTGAGGGTTGTCAGGTTCCGCTGACCACGGAGATTCAGTCCACTGGGCAAGTACCTTACATGGTGATCACCTTGTCCATGGATGCAGAGCACCGGTAGGGTGTAAGGCGTAGGAGGCCGAAGCGGGCAGGAGCAGTGTGTTGGGGAGCGCTGGTAGCGCCAGAGAGTGGGTGGGTGCCGGGGAGGGTGGACGATGAGTCCCGGGGGTAGGTGCAAGTCCTGGGAGTACAAGAGGGTGGAACAAGCGAGTCCCAGGGTCCAAAGAGATAATGGGCATGGGGACTTAGTGGATGGAAACAGAGACGTGGAAATTAAGTGGGCCAAAAGGGGAGAGGGTTGAGATAAGATAACAGGAGAGGAATCAGATTAAGTTGAGATGAGGAGTTGGAGACAGAAGAGCCAAGAGAACTTAGAGTAGAGAGGGAGAGAAGAAGCAAAGTAGAATGGATTAGAGTACAAGATGAGTAGGGATGAGACAAGGAAACGATATGAGGCAAGTACAACAAGAAAGAGAAACAAGTAGAAATGATGAGACCAAGACGCACAAGAAAACAAGACAGAGACGAGAATACAACGAAACAGTACAGGGCTATGATAATATCAAGACTAGAGTACTACTTACTACTCTATGACTTATATACTACGCAGTAGGTAGGCCCTGGGGCCCAGGCCTGGGTTCCAGTAGCGGGTCGCGGCACCAGGGCTTGGGGTGAGACCTGGGGGCCGCACAGGGCAGGGTGAGGTTGAGACATGTCGCATGGCATGGAGTCCTCTTGCCTCATTTCACTCATTTCAATTCTCTCAACTTTCTTTCTCAACTTCTCTATTTTGTACTCAAGAGCCAACTCAGCTCCATCTTTGACTCAGTTCTGCCCTTTGTCTTTTACTTAGTTTTTTCCTCCACCTCTTCCAATTTAGCCTGCACTCACAATTCCCAGACCTCATTCATCATTCAATGCCTACCTCAGGCCTCTTCTAATTCTCAGTCTCTTGCTCTATGACCTAAGCCCCTGGTCAGCAGAACCTAACAATGTCCCATATTTCAGGATACCTACATAGTCCTACCTCTTTGCTTGACTCTTATCCATCCCACCATGGGCTCCACTTCCTTGAGCCTTTTTATCTATTCCAAGCCTCTCACATGTCATCCTGGGCCTATTTTCATAGTCCACTAATCATTCTACCATCTCCCATAGCCATCTCCTATTTGGTCAATCTAAAACAGTCTTGGATGCTCCATAGCTCCACATTGGGAATCTCTGGTGGAAAGAAGAAATCACAAAAAAATGATTCAAACTTATAACAGAACAAAAGAAACATTGTTTTACTAAAAATTATAGATTAAACAGGGATATAGACACAGAAGTACAATTATATTGATATTGACTAAATGCACCTGTAGAAGAACTGTGTACACCCTTGTCATTTTCCTTTTACCTCACTACTTTCACTTTGCTACTTCTGCTCTCTTGAAATATATATGGAGTCATGTGCTGTGTAATCATGTGCCCAGATTCAGGCTACACTCCTGGCTAAAAAGCTGCAGAGGTTGACATTTAGCCTTCTTGGAGCCTCTGTGTGCAACAAGCATCAACATTGTTCAGCAGCACTCTACCAAAGTCTTACTCCATGTGACTGAAAGCCATCCTCACCATGGAAATGGCAGATGCTACATTGAGGGCAGTAGGGCTGAAAGTCTCACTTCTTGTGCTGCCCTTTCACTAGATTCAGCTTGGTCGCAGCATAGGTGGGTGTTTCCTTGCTCTCCCCCCACTTTGTTTCTCACTAATCAAACATGCTGAAGTAGCATCTTGTCATTATATTTACTTCTTGCTAAACCACACTACTCCATCAAGTCAGACACCTACCATTATGTATTGGATGAGTTCAACACATCTCTCACTGCAGTTTCTTGAGCATTAATTTATTTTGCTATATATTCCTGCTAGGCTCCAGATCTTGCACTGAATTCTATCTCTTGTGTCTTATAACTCTTGTATCTTGTCTTAGTTTTTCTCAGAACCACCCAATAATGTTCTCATACATGACATTAACCACTTATTATTCTCCACTACATACAGCCTCTAAATTCTGGTTGTTTTCCTCTTAACCTCACTACTCTCACTTTGCTACTTCTGCTCTCTTGGAATATACACAGAGGCATGTGCTGTGCAAGTGCATGCCTGGAATGGAGTTACAGTCCTGGCTGAAAAGCTGCAGAGGACACTTGAGAAGCACAAAAGAAACAGTGAATGGCCCATGTTCTTTCATCTCTTTGTCTCTTTCTTTCTCTTTGGCTGCATTTTTGGCATCTTTGGCCACATTGTTCTTACTCACGTATAAAATCCATGAGCGCAGCCAGAAGACCCTATCATCTCACACTGCGCTTGCAAATTCATCAGGTTAGATTCAGATCTTCCATTGCACATTTGCATCTCACATCTAATCTAATCTCACAATCCTTATCAGGCCACTAGTGCATGAACAACCCCCTGAGGAACACCCCTAGCTTATCTTCTTGCACCTCCAATGGTTGTTTTCTACACACAACTTCACCACTCAACCCAGACCCCACCCCATCTATGAATGCACCACCTGCAGTCACTGCCAATGCGTTCAATTCACTGAGCAAGTCCGTGATAGATCTCACCAACCTGGTCAAAGATCTGGCCCTCAGAATGAATGAAAACAGCAGCGCAGTGGACCTACACTGGCCATGCCTGCAACTGAGTTCATGGCCTCAATCACAACAGTTTTGACTAATTATAAATCTGTCACTGTTCTCACCTCTCTTTGTGCATATTTCCCCAATGTTGAGGCAGCAGTGGTCACGGCAATCATAACACACAAATTCAAGGCCGCCGACTTGCAGAAGCTCAACCCAGCAAATCACAACAGAGAGGTCATGTACACCTTCAACCAAACCACTGATTAATTTGAGGTCAGCAACCATGCCACAGAAGAATATAAGAATCCATTTGCAGTCATTGTCCCCCTCCAACACTACTTCAATGTCCTCAGCTTTCACCTCTCCAAAAGCAACACTGTCCCCTTTGTCTTCTATGAGTACACAGCCCACCTCATTGAACTCATCACAGAGTACAAATGGTTGGCAGTTTTTCAATACCATTCCATCTTCTTCAACCAACATCATTTAGAGATGGCTGTGGGAGATTATACAGGCTGGAGGATACCTGCCATGAACCTGCTGAGCAAACATGTCTCCATGTATTGCAAAGCTGCAGTTGCCAAACTGTCACGACCCGCTACCGACCCCCGGGACTCAGCCCCGGCCCCGGGACTCCAGCGCTCCCAACACCACCCCCATAGCTGCCCCGGGCCTGGACCGCTACCCGGCCAACTCCCCCGGCCATCACCGGCCATCACCGCCCGTCAACGCCACAGCCACCGCCACTCGCGGCACCTCCCGGCCATCACCGCCGTGACCGCCACATCAGCGCCGGGTCTCGGCTATCATGTCACATCAGCGCCGGCACCACCCGTCACCCCCGACCCGCGCCGAGACCTCCCATCACGCATCATGATCGCGCATCACTGCCGCCGACCTCCGCTCGCCACGCCCCGCTCCCGCTCCCCCCTCACAGCACCACCACCGCGTGTCTCTGCGCTTCCACGGCGAGACCTCCACGCGACATGTCTGGCCTCGCCCCGTCCCGCGCGGCCCCCGGGTCTCATCCCAAGCCCCGGCGCCGCGACCCGCTGCTGGAACCCGGGCCTGACCCCCGGGCCATACGTACCACGTAGTATATAAGGCGCAGAGTAGTAAGTAGATACTCTAGTCTTGATATTGCATAACGTAACATGATCCCCGTCTTGTCTGTTTGTGTTCGTCTCTGTCTCGTCTCTCTCATGCCCTGGTTTCATTACTCTACTTGCTTTTCTTCTCGTACTCGTCTCGTCTCGACTCGCCTCGTATCTCCAATCTAATCTCGTTTTCTTCTCTTCTCTTCTCCACTCTAAGTTCTCTCGACTTTACGTTCCCGGTTCTCTTCTTTTCGACTTAATCATTTCCCTCTCCCGTTATCTTATCTCGAATCCTTCCCCTTTTGGTTATCCAACTTCCCCAGACTTGCTTCTATCCCCGGGACTCGCTAAGTCCCCCTCGACTGCTTTTCTCTTGATCCCCGGGACTCGCTCGCTCCCGGCGCTCGCTC
>JAGGAQ010006578.1:0-11445 GCA_017657225.1 Termitomyces sp. T69sscA
TTACAAGTAGGGGGCGGGTGTCATGATACGCACGTGACCACCAAGCTACACTAGTCAGTCGGACAGTAGATATGTTTCCTTAGTTCTATTCGTCTCGTAAACAGGTATGTATAACATACCATTTCGTACCTTTTGAATAAAATCTCGTAAACAGTCTCGTTGTGGCGCCGCCTTGCGAATCGCGAACAACAGCCTAACAGGGGGTTTGGGGGTGAAGCCCCCAACAAGATACTAGGCCTGTGCCAAAGGCATAGGTAGTAGCTCATAACACCAGAGTCATAAGTACATGCTCCGAAATCTAATGTTATTAATTATGATATAATATACTTGAGATACGTGTCCGTCTAGCATATCCAAAAAAGTACATGTTCAGTCATCAACTTCTCCCGTTAATGACAGTCTCTCAAAACACAGCCGAGCCACTAATGCTCCATCGAGGGGAATGGAGTTTCCTTGGAATCCTTCGACGTATTTGGGTTCTGGCAGACCCGGGCTAGTGAAATATCTATCGAGATTGGATAAACACCCAGTGATATCAAGCGGGAGTATTAACTCACTGATTGCCCCAGAAGCCATAATGTCTCATGCCAAGTGCACGCGTTGTGTATTCATAGTCAAAGGCAAAGCCGCCGGGGAAGAAGAATTCCATGACTGTTGATCGAGGTGTCGGTTTCATCCAGATGAGAGACGTCAAACCATTTCCATGAACGCCCATCATGATCTATCCGGTGATGAGCCAAATACACAAAGAGAAGACAAAAGCAGCTGTACTGACAGTTGTCCTTGCAGCGAGCTCAATTTGTTCCAGTCGCGACATCTTCTCGGCAGCTACAACATTGACTTCGAATCCATACTGATCCCTTAACTTATACAATTCTTCAACAAGCTTTTCGTGGTCCTCCTTGATCAACATGCGCCTTCCCCACTCTTGTCGTGAGATATACGTGATGACCGGAGTGCTCATCGTGCCACTACCAACACTAATGTCCAGGCCCGTGAATTGTATCACACTGTTTCTCATGGTCATCCACCAATGAGCACTGCCAGGCATTCCGAATGACGCCGACGCCGACCGCTGGAATCGCGCAAAATTATAAGTGAGCATGGAAGCCGAACGATCCGCAAGAACGACACGGTCGAAGACGAAGGGGCGACCCATCTCAGCGCGGTCTCGCCAATCATCCTTGAACTCCATGACAAGGGAAGGAAAGCCTGCACGTATGACCCATTCGTTCATGGAAGCGTAGTCGCGCCAGTGGTAGGCATCCAAGTGATTGAACATAATGCGACGGATGGGTGGCAAATAAGTCTTCCCGTCATCCGGTATTCTCAGATCCAATGAAGCATACGTGTGCCAGAGTCCGAACCATAGCTCTGCAGACCAATGGTAGTAATGTGTGACACTGCGTGTTCCATGAAGAGAATTCAGCGGATGGCTTTGAAAGCTATAGTACTCACAATTGATATGGGTCATTAATAAAGTACTTGAAGAATGTCAGTCAGCACATTCGGGGGATAGTTAAGGACGTACATTCACGCCGTCCAATAGATGTGCCCCCGTTCCGAACAATGCTTTCGCCTGCTTTGTACTAATCACTCGAATATCCTCATCTGTCGGAAGTCGCGAAGCCACTGCCTCTGCTCCGTTCTCGATAAAAAGGCCTTTCGAATACATATGCGTGACATTGGGTACTTTCGAAGGCTCATCAGAGACGATGTAAACGACTCCTTTGAGAATATAGAGCTTGTCGAAGATTGTCCAACCTGTCAAAGTCAAGTTCGTCGGGAAGCATTAATGGAAGTTATCCGTCACACATACCTGGCGCATGCGACAGAACCCGAGTCTGCGGAACGGGTGATGGCCCCCATGTCAGATGCGCATCTAAGTAAGGATAGCCATGGTGGTGGGCTGAATTATTGGCGGATGTGGCCGATGAAGTGCTCGGCGTAGAACTTGTTAATGGGTTGGGAACATTGACGACGCGTGAAGCGTCAGATTTGTAAGTCAGAAAACGAAGGAAAAGGAATAGGATTGCGACAAAAAGGACCTCTCGCCGCGTCGGTGTCGCTGGAGCCATCGTCGCCAACACTTATGACGAAGACAACAACTTACCCAACCTCATTACAGCCTTCATTGACCACGTTTGATCGCCGAGCATTTCGGAAGCACTAGCAATTCACTTTTGGAGAAAACACACACACACATAAGTATTCGTAATTACTTTGACTCGACGCTTTACAGATACAATGAATTAGCGCTCGGTGGCTTTTATATGAATACAAAATCTTCATCCAGAAACATCAAAATCCGGGTAAATGAAGTCCAGAGAAAGTAGATACTCATCATCCTCCTCATCTGACTCAGGCAGAGGAAGAGATGGAATGTCCGTAACTTTGCTAAAGATATCCTGGCCTAGACCATCGTCAGGACTTGGTGAGCGAATGTAATAAGCCTCGAAGGCATTCTGAGGAGGCGTAGAGGGCGGCGGAGAATCATCTGATGTCGCAAGACTGGACTCGGAACCTATTTTAGACATAGTACGTCGTTGAGGCGCTGTGGTAGACGGTTTGCCGCCAGTTAATACGGTGGATTGAATACAAGGTTGCCCTCCATCTTCGACTGGCATTTGACGATGACTTTTAAACGGGAAGTTGTAGATGGACGGAAGAGGTAAAGGCAAGTCATCTTTCGACACCCCAATAGTGACACTGTTTTCTCTTGCTTCACCTACAAGCACAGGTGGTTCTGGTGGCACTTTTTGAGGACTTGGAGAAGACGACACTTCGAGCGGATGATGGTGAGCAACACTCGTACCCTCGCTCCGTGCGAGAAACACTGGTGTAGACATGGTAGGTCGGGGAGATTGAGTGGCTCCAAATGGTCCACTTGAAGGAATAATAACGTCTTTAATCTCGTGACTGGAAGGTTCTGGCGTCGACGTTTGAGCGCATGCAGAAGAAACGACTACGTGATGATGCGGAACATCACTTGAATTCTCAGCTTCTGCGAGAGGCTCTGGTGCCAACTCCTCAGCAACTTGGAGGGGAGAAGGCAAAACATCAGTAGACCGCCAAGAAGTACAGTCGTCTGCGTCCTCGGGCTGTACAAGAGGCTTCAATATTAGATTTTGGGGAGAGTGTGATTCGTCATCTGGCAAGAAAGGTCCATCGTGGTCTTCAAGTTGTGACTGAGCTTCTGTTCCTGATGTCGAGGTTTGGAAACGTGGAGATTGCACAATCTCGTCATCTGTGTCGACCTGAACAGCAGCAGTCCCAACCGCAGGCTCGGCTTTGTTGATAATATCCCGTATGATCTCCAACAGCATCCTTGAACCACGCAATGCTCGCGACAAAATCGGATCCTTTTCAAGAGCTTCTGTAGTAATCGTCTTCACTTTTGCAGTTGTTTGGAAAAGTTCAAACTCGGGCTGTAGTGTCGGTTTGACCATGTCGCTGTCTTCGGTTGTCTGAGGTGAAGCAACAGACATAGTTTCAACCTGATTTATCTCGTCCTCAGCCTCCTGCCTCACGCCTAGTACAACATCATCTTCACCCGGTTGTAGGAGGACGGTATCGTTGTGTAAAGCGGGAATCATAAACACATCCTGAACCTCACCGACGCCAGCCAAAATGTCTTCATTACCACTTGCATCTGGAGCCGGAGACGCATGCATTGTAGAGTCCCGCTCTGGCAATACGGCCATCTCGACGTCACCATCGACGTCTCCCGATCGAGGTTGAGAAACAGTTCCCTCCTCAACCTCATCTTCAATCCCTCCCCCGCACTCGACTTCGGTATGCTGCTCCACTGTCCCTTCAACTTCACTCTCCCCAACATCCAGCCCCTCAGCATCAAGCACAGCAGGCATCTGCATCTCATCGATCTCACTCCACACCGGCACCTCTTCCACAGCTTTCTCCACCTGTACCTCATCATCCGGGCTTTGTATCTCTTCGCTCTGAACCGGCACCTCCTCCACGATACTGTGCTCCGTTAGCATGTTCTCCTGTGTTTCTTCGATAGGCGTCTCTGCAGCAGGTTCCGCCATCTCCACAACCTCCATAACGAGCTTCCCCTCCTCCACAGGTTGAACTGATCCCGTTTTCACTTTTGGCGGCAAACAGCTCTGTGCGAAGAACCGCTGCGTCAATTTGCCTGCTACGAAGACACTGCTAGTATTCTCGACAGGCACAAATCTCGCCAAGGTCGTGGTAGGGGCAGAGCACGAGAATGGATAAGATGCAGCAAGTTGTTGAGGAGGAATAGAAACCTCTGTCAAGGAAGCTATAGCCTCCTCATTATCCTTCGTTTTTGAGATATCATTTGAAAGGGCCGGGTGAGTGATCTGGTCATCAGTATTGGGAGCTGGGACAGGGAGCGTAAGAGCCTCATTCGTCGTCAGTGCGTTGTCTTCCGGATCTTCAGTTACGAACACGTCTTCCTCATAGGGATTCAGGTTGCCTGTTGGAGCAAGAGTGGGAGGTGCAGCCACGTCTACTTGGTCCTCAACCAGCTCCCGATCCTGCTCTTGCTCCTCCATCCCAGACTTATCTTCATCCTCCCACCTCGAAACTGGAGGCGAATACACAATCGCAAGCTGAGATTGGAACAGCGCCTCTTCAAGATCGGCTTGCTCTTGTTGTACGAGTTCGTAATTCAAGTACGGATTGATGACGGTTGTGGGTAGGCAGAGTGGGCGTTCAGGCACTATTTCGTCCGACACCTTTTCTAACTCAGAGTCTTTCGCTTTTACCACGTCCTCGTGGTCTGCCTCATCTCCCTTCTCTGCAACCTCCTCAGACGCGACCTGAGCCTCTGGTTGCACAGGATCTCTCGCAGTGGATGCATCAACCATTGGTGTGGACGATTGGTAATCCATAGACGCCGTCAAAAATCCATCTTGTTCCTCTACCCAGCTTGGCTCATCGAATGGAGGCTCCTCCTTGACCACTACCATATCTTCAGCCCCCACAAGGCTGGGAGTGGATAATTGGCGATCGACATAAGCGTCTTCAACGTCCTCGGTTTTAATCACAACCTGGCCCGGACGAGCATCTATATTCGCGTCTCCGCCGAAGGCATTTGTAGTTCCACTGATAGCAATGTTGGGGAGTGGGAGGGGAGGGGACGTTTCATTCTCTTCTTCTTCCTCCTCATCTTGGAGCCGTGCACGAAGTTCTGGAAAGCAGACTCGTCAACGAACATTGACTACATACCAGCATTGGGTCATTCACCTTTGGAGAGAAACATCCTACCCCTCTGAGATAATTCTCCCTTCGATCCCTCAAACACAGGTCTCACCGCGACTGCCTCAGCATGCGTAGAGGTCGGATGGTGCTCAGGCTCCAGTCTAGGTTCAGGCTCCGTCTTAGTTTTCGTGGTCTTTACTTTGGTTCTTGGAGTGGCAGTCAGCGACGCATTGCGCTTATTGATGACCACCTCGATTGTAGGCAACTTGGACGCAGGCGAACCCCTCTCCTCGTCGTCGTTGAACTTGTCATTCAGACGTTGATGGCGCGTCTTCATGGGAGATGGTGCGGCAGGGAGTTTCCTTGGGAGTGGCCATGAACTAGTTTTGGTCTGGGAGTGTGATTGGGATCGGGAAGGCGCGGCCTTTGGCTTAGATTTGTAGGAAGAGGTGACGCGCCTGAGATCGAGATACTTGGACGGAGAGCTTGAAGAGGCTGAAGTGCTGAGGCTCGCGGTGGTCGCTGGAATGGGTGCGGGCCTTAAACGAGCGGGTCTAGATCTTGGTGGTGGTGGAGTTTCGTCTTTGGTAAGGTCGATTATTTCGCTGAATTGCGTTGTATGTCGTCGTCTCAAGCGCTTTCGAGGTCGAAAACTTTCGTCGTCGTCGTCGGAGATTACAACGATTTCTTCAGGCTCTGATTTCCTTGTGTGAGAGTGATCTGACATCAAGATAATACGAATACGCACTTGGTGGAGGTTTAGGGGGTGCTCTCGACCTTTTCTTGGTGTGAGATGTTCTGGGTGAAGCTGTATATGTAGGGTTATATTTGGGCTTATAGAGCAGATGATAAATCTACGTACATTGACTATCGGCAATGTGGCGGAGTTTTTCTCGTTGCATTTCGGCAGCCCATTGCGAAAGACCACCACCAGTAGACGATGGCGTACGGTCCTCACTGAGATTGCGGAAGCGTTTCTTGGCTTTCAGAGAGCCAGTCTTGAGTCTTGTCCGGTGAGTGTCGGCTGTAGACTGGGATGCGCCAGGACTGGGGTCTCTGCGATGAGTAGAGTGTACTTGAGCTGGGAATGCGGGTTGTATCTTTGAGATTGAACGTGTCGTCGGCCGTGTGGGGGCATCGAGCGTTACCCTTGATGTCGCTAGCGGGAGAGATAAGAGGCTAAATCAGGTCATTGGCAGATGATACGCACTGGCAGTGTCTGTCTTGTGCTTCTTGATTGAAATACTGGGCGCTTGGGCTGCCTTGCGCTTGCGGGTGTCATCGTTGTTCATGACAGAGAGATAATAGGTTGTGGGACACGTTCGCCCCGCTTGTCACCCATCTCTCATTCCAAATTTAGCCAACAATATCCTCGGCTATCATTCCGAAATTTGAATGGGCCACAATGGTATACTCATCGAGGCAACCATGATGACCTCGTGTTCTCTGACAACCAGCATGAACAGGTATGTATCGTGTATGGGTTCATGCGGTTGCATGGCCACTTATAATTAATTTCATTTGCAATGCACAAAATCAGTAAATGACTGTTTATACTTGCATTACCTCGGTCTACCGGTGAAATGCCCCAAATTGAATAGAACTGTTTTCACACAGTTGTATTTCCCTTGCATGTTATAATCATCCTGGATGCGGTTCGCAAGTGCCTTAGGACAACTGTACCACTTCAATCAGCTCACAACTCAATCTGTTCCAGTCCAGAGAAACCAGTTGTATTTTTCTTGTCAAATGCATCTACATCAACAGCAGGCGGGCTGTACAGATAGCACTGGTTGTCAGGACAAATCGGTGGGTCCCTGCAAAGACATTTATTTGTTTACTGTGATGTAAGATGTTGTACTTGGCAAGAAGTTCTACAGCCACGAGCAGTGGCAGAGTTCACTCTCGAGGTATTAAGGACTGAGAAAACGGAGATGATGTATGTTTTTTTAATGTCGCGGGGAGTTTAATGAATGTTCCTGGACAAAACGATGCGTCACGAGAGTTCAAGAAATAGTAGTTATGTATCTCTTGATGGACCTCGTGAGCTCCTGAATGTAATTGGGAGATAAGAAGGACATCAGGTACCGGGTCCAAGTGTATGCGGCTCCTACACGGCGGTAGCGCGAGCATCTGGATCTGTTCCAGACGACCGGGACTCCGGAGGTGGCGGGCCGTGTTTCTGGATCGAGCAAGTTGTCGTATGTAGAGCATATCAACTGCTTATGATGGCATTCTATAAATCGATAACGTCTTCGCCAATACCTCACCGTAAGCCCTCTCTTTCTTTTGAGTGCGCTGCCTCATGAATTGTCATATAGCCTCTCTCAGCCGCCACCTCCAGAACGGAGAGGCCTTTCCCCCCCTTCTTCACCAGCTCCATGAGCTACGGAGCTCTGTCCTTAGTCTTGCGTCTAATTCTGAGTATATTTTCTCTGGCAGCCAGAATGAGGACATATCTGTACGTGTCATACCATCCTGCATCGTGTGAAATGCATGTCGACGCCGGTCAGGTATGGGAGAAGCAGACCTTTACCCTAAAAAGTACACTTCGCGGGCACACTGGTAGTGTCTTGGCTCTAGAGCTAGCGAAAGAAAAAGACTGGCTATTTAGTTCCTCGGGTGAGCGCGACGTGTCTGTGTGTCCACTTCCTCATTGACGGGTCGCAGGGGATAGTACCGTGCGGGTGCGCTTCTTCCCAATTTCCTATTAATTTCCCTCTCACTTCAATAATAGATCTGGCACACGACCAAACTCACGCCGCTCTACGTTCTCTCGCCCTATCTCGAGACCGGCGCAGGCGACCTCTTTTCCCTTTGCTGGTGCCCCTCCCTCCAAACTATTTACATAGGCTGTCAGGACACCTCTCTCCAATGGTACGACTTTACCGGCCCCATGTCTTCAGACTCCAATTCTTCCCTCCCGTCACTGAATTCTGTCTCTTCTTCCTCCGACACCGATCTCACTTCCCTCTCTCACACCGGTACATCAGTCCCCTCAACCCCCACCAGAAAAGCCCACAAATTTTTCGACAGCTACCCCCAATACGCACGCAGACCTGCAGACTTACTTGCCAAAAACCCAAGCACGAGTGGAAGACAAGGGTCGAGCAGCCCACCCGAGGGAGAGTGCATACCAGCGGGACATGGGTTGCTCAATGTGTCGGCGACCAACGTAATTGATTCAGCGCATTATGGATATATCTATTGTATGGCGCTTTTGAATCACGATGGAAAAGACAAGGATAGCGGGGATGTGAGTGTGCAACTCGCAACGGGGAGTGGGGACGAGAGTGTCAAGGTACGTTTGTCTAGGTTGATTCTATTTGATTGATGTAGATCTGGCATGGCGTAGCTGTGGGACTGCACACCCAATGGCCCAGTCCTCGTACATGATTTCCAGTGCTGGCAAGGCGCAGTGCTGGCGCTTGTAGCACATGATGAGACGATATATGCAGGATGTCAGGATGGACACGTTAAGGTCTTGGACCTAGAGACTAAAACGCTTGTTCGAACTATCATCGTTCAAGAGGTACACATCTTCAAACAATCCATTTTTTCGTCTCGCTCAAACACTACATCAAGGGTGTCGACATCCTCTCAATGTCGATGATTGGTTCCGATTTGTACACTTGTTCCGCAGACGGTTGGATCAAAGTAAGACCTCCAATCTGTGTACACAATCTGACCAATATTCATCCCTCCCTCTACAGTGCTGGTCTGCCTCCTTTGACTGCACTGCCTCCTGGAAAGGCCATGACGGCATCGTCCTGTCCTCCTCTATCGACCTCAGACACTCCGGTTCCGGCCGTCTCGTTACAGGCGGCAATGACAATTACATCAAAGTGTGGGAAGTCAATCCTCCAAAACCGCGTAAAGAAGATCGAAGGCTGCTTCCTAGAACAGATGTTAATGAAAGTTTTACTGGTGTGTACCTGCTCCTGCGCTATCTGACATACTGAGTACTGAGTTTGCAGATACGATGACGTATGCGCTATCAAAGTTCATCTCCATACCCAGCGTCAGTAGCATACCCTCCCACATCGAAGATTGCAGACAAGCCGCGATATGGCTCAAGAAATGCCTCAACCAGCTCGGAGCGCAGACATCTCTCGTTAGTCTCTCCCACTACAATTGATCAATGCTCATGGTACAGTCGCGCAGCTCCCGACAGGCGAAGGTCAGAATCCTCTCGTCCTCGGCACCTTCAACGGCACCAAAGGGGACAAACCAAAACCCCGTGTCCTTTTCTACGGGTTCGCCACTCATCATCCTCCCGTCCTTTCTACCCTACTCACACCAACCTTCTACTCTATAGGCACTACGACGTCATCCCCGCTCCAGAAGAAGGCTGGTCTTCGGACCCGTTCACCCTGACGGGACGTAATGGATACCTTTATGGGCGCGGCGTGACGGACGACAAAGGCCCAATTATTGCGATCGCGTGCGCCGCCGCGGACCTGCTTTCTCGTCGGGCGTTAGGATGCGATCTGGTGTTTTTAATCGAGGGAGAGGAAGAGTGTGGGAGTCTGGGGTTTAGAGAGACGGTGGGGAGGTATAAGGTGCGTCGTTCTCTTTTGTCTTTCGTCGATATCCAAAGTATGGCTGATACGTTGATTATGTTTTCAAGGACGCAATTGGGAATATTGATGCGATTTTGGTAAGCAATTCGACATGGATTGGGGAGGATCAGCCATGTATTACGTATGGTTTGAGGGGAGTTGTACACTGTGGACTTGAGGTCAGTGTTCCCCATGTTTCTAGATGATTGCATCCATTAAATTCGCACACAAAGATATCCAGCAAACTTCCGGATCTTCATTCAGGAGTTGAGGGTGGCGCTGTCGTTGAGCCGATGTTCGACATGTACGTTCTATCTTGGGAGTCTCATCAAACGTTCGAGGTTGACGTGTCATGATTGCAGGGTAAGATTACTTGCGTCTCTAACAGATGGCCAGCGGAAAGTCCAGATTCCTGGATTCTGTATGTTTTTCTTCTGTCTATCCACAGAGATAACGTATATACGATCTTCTTTAGATGATCATGTTCGACCGCAAACGGAAAAAGAAAAGGAACTGTACAAACTCCTTTCGGACGTGACTCAACGGCCTGCAACGTCACTTTCCTCTCGGTGGAGCGAACCTTCTCTCACGCTGCACACGATTGAAGTGTCGGGCCCTAAAAGTGCGTACACTCGCTATCCTTCAGGTGTCCATTCGAGAACCGATATACCTCGCAGATGCCACCATCATTCCGGGGCTCGTTAAGTCTCAAGTCTCTGTTCGCATTGTCCCTGACCAGGACCTAGACACAATCACTGAGGCGCTAATTGCTTATCTGGAGTCTTCATTCAAGACACTACAATCGCCCAATAACCTCAAAGTACTTCCCGTGCCGATCCTGCATAACTCTTGTACAAGTAACTGATAAGATGACGTCACCGTAGGTCAAAGTTGAGCACAAGGCGGACTGGTGGCTTGGCAACCTCGACGACCACTGGTTCAAATCGCTCGAAAGTGCAGTACAGGATGTGTGGGGCGTTGCTCCTCTGCGAATCCGAGAAGGAGGGGTGAGTGTTTGAAAAGATCGACTGGTGCAGTCAGTGATCGACTATTGTCCAGTCCATACCATCTGTGCCATATCTCGAAAAGGAATTCGGATGCCGTGCGCTCCATCTACCAATGGGCCAGAGCTCAGTGGGTTATGTGTCCCTTCTCCCCGTTTGCTGACTCAATCGGTACCCGCAATCAGGATCAAGCCCACTTGCCTAACGAACGCATTTCGCTCAAAAATCTGCATAAGGGCAAGATTGTTGTTGAGAAGTTTCTTCTCAATATTGCGGAAGAATGTGCAACGAATGTGCGCTAAATTGTAGGCTTCCTTGTGTCCTCCTGTTTTTCCTCATTAGACACATTCTATTCCTTGCTATCCTCATCAACATACTTGGTTTCGATAATATGTCTTTGACTGTAATCTTTACTCAGCTATTAATTTGGTAGAATCATACATAGTGCTGCAGCTAATAACGTGCAACAAGGTCTGGTCCTATTACGCTGCCGATAATGGAAATCATTCAACTCACGTCTGTCTTCTGCCTGAAAAGCTCTTGTAACAACTGTAACCGTTTCCGTCATAGCTATCAATTCAATCCATACCCCCCCCCCCCCCCCCCCCCCCCCCCCCCCCCAACGCCCCACTCCTCCAACACCCCCTCAACCACACCAACCCACACAACGACGACCGAGAAAGCAATGA
>JAGGAQ010006579.1:0-11429 GCA_017657225.1 Termitomyces sp. T69sscA
GATATGGGTCTCCGTTTCGAATGTCTCCTGTGCAAGTCTCGCAAGGAAGGTCGGTTGGTCATGAAGTGGCTTACCGTAGTGGGTATATCGTCTCTGTCATCTCTACGCCTACTCATCCCTCCGTTGCCAAGATCAACCATGTTCTGAGCCACCACCGAATGAATGTTACCACCAATTGCACTGGTATAATTCAATTGGCGGATCTGACTCCAGCAGAGGAACTACTGGTCAGTATGCTAGAGTATGTTAGGATGAGTCCTACGTCTCGTGCAGCATACCATGATAAATGCTGGATTTGCAATGAATGCAAGAGGACGATTCCCTGGTCAGATTCCTTAGAGCACTATAAGCAAAAGTGAGTGTGTCTCTGTATCATTAACAAATCCCGACTGAGGTGTCCAGGCACCCAGATGTTATGCCAGCTGATTACACGGACCATGAACACAAATGCCATCCTGACCGTTATCTGACATTGTGTCTTGATGCGTACCTTGTTGGACTCTGTGCGCCTGTCAAAGTCAACATTCGTGCCCCGATTCATGGCTTCCGTGATGCACTCTCGCTTTACCACCGTTATTTAAACGAAGAGTTGGATATGATTGCTGAACAAATGGCAGCTATCTTTCTCACTAAATAGAGTCTATTCCGAGTCTATTTACGTCCCTTCCCACCCAGATACGCTATCGTCAACAATTTTACCTGGTCATCAATCTACCTCTTTTCCTTGTTCGATGACAACGCGGACTTGCTTACTCTGATGGTCTCAAATTAGACCCTTGTAGTTTGGGTTAATAGTGCGAACTGAAATTGCTGCGATATATACAAGATTTCTGATGTTCTCACTCCATTATGTAGCTTGGTATACGCGTCTGCTTGGTCCGCAAGATTGCGACGTCTTGCAAAGAAATCCATATTCCTCTGCAGGCAAAGCCATTGATACAACGTCTCAGAAAGTAAGACAGGCTTTTCTGAGAAAATTTGAATTTTGGTTGGCAACAATCATTTTTAACATTGCGCTGCCTCAGAATTCTAAAGATTCTATTTTTATGCAAAAGACCACAATTCACTGACAACATCTCCCTCTATCCGCATCTCACCTTCCCCTTCTGCCTCTTTCGCCTCAGGGGTGATAGGAAATATTTCTTTGTCTTGACCCATCTCTAAAGATAGTGCGGGATCCTTCTTAATCTTCCTGTTTACCTCTGTTTCGAAAAGCTGCGATTCTCTGTGAGCTGGTCACCAATTGACGGCAATTTCACTCACAGTTCCATAAGTATGATCCAGGAAATCCTCCATAGCATAGCTGGGTTTCGTAAACGCTTCAGAAAAGATCTTTACGAGTGTTCCGACGCTTGCGTGATAATGGGAACGGTGCGACAGTAGTTCCCAAAGCGAGCTGAGATGGGCTTGTGTGTGTAGCGGGTCGACTTGGTCCGGAAGAAAAGGATCTACAGTGGTGGTCAGATTATTGAATCTCGTCTGGGTCCAACGCTTACCGTTCGACGGATCTTCCGAGTCCACGCGGTGAATCATGGACATCAAGGCAGGGTGTCGTTTTAGGATGTTATATGTGAAGGGTACGACCATGACGATAGCAGCAGGGGGGGCAGTGAGGGAAAGTCGGGAGAGACGCTTGACGAAGGACGCAAGGAGGTTGGCGGGCAAATGTCTACAGGGACGAAGAATGATATTGGTTGCATGCAATATAGGAACGAACATACGTGGAACTGAGGAAAAGCTCAGTCATACGGAAAAATCGCGCTCGATGCTTGAGGTGTAGTACATCGCGATCAAGGAATGCATAGAGGCGAGTGTAGAATGAAGGGTAGTCGCTATATGATGTCAGAGCAGGCTCGGGACATAAGACTACAGACTTACAGATTGTACTCTTTGATGAGCACAAACAACGCGTTCAAAGCCAGAAGGCCTACCGTGCCTCCTGTAAAATCGTGAATAGCTGATTTGGAAGATATATGATCCATAACAGACCGTAGTCCACCGACGCACCCACCCAGTCCATAACTAGGACCGGCCGTGTAAGGTGAGGCATCACTCCACGGTGCATGAAATTCAGTGCACGCATCGTTAGAGCTTTTCCATCCTCTGTAACTGACAGCCGCGGTAGAAGCGCCAGCCATGCTCGCGTGAACACTGCACGGTGCGATGCGAGAGCGTGAAGAGATTGGTGTATCGTAAGCTTGTGTAGACGAGCTCCGGGACCCTGCTGCTTGTCGTATTTCGCTTCCTGTTCCTCGTCAAAGAATTTACGCCAGTCATCCTCATCACCCTCGTCCTGAGGCTCTGCTTCGTCCTCGGAAGACTCGGCCTCGCCGCCTTTCTTGGATGTCTTTTTAGGTTTCGGCGGCTTGGTCCCCATCTCAGCAACCCACCACGAGTTTAATTCACCTTTTTCAGTCGGAAAGGTATCCAAGCATTCGAGGATTGCTAACAAATTGTGTGGAAGATTTGGGGCAGTTGAAGGCGAAGTGGAATTGAGAAGGGTCCTAGAAAGGCACATGTGAATGGGAATGCAACAGGATGACCGGTAACATACGCTGCATCACGAAGGAAGAACCATCGTATATCGTCGTGGACGCTGAACCAAGTCTCGTTAAACTGATGCAGTACATCGGCATCAATTGTCGCGTCTTCTGGCGTTGTGCGGTGACGAGAGGATGGTGGACATAGGAGAAGGAACGAAACAATTTTTCGGAAGTGAGAGTGGTGGAATTGCGGCCTCGATGGACTGGACTTTGAGTAGGACGTTGAGAGATGTTTCTGCAACGATAACAAGATTTGCAAAGCTGACATCTACGTCATATATGTCAATACATGTACTGAGAATCCACTGCAAGACCTACTCGTAGAGTCTTTTCCTGGTCCTTCAGAAGTCCGCCAAGAAAATCGACGTAGGTATTTAGGCGATCCCAAAGCCACGTTTTCACCAATTTCGCTGCTTCATCGCCACTGAGACCTAGTTTGTCTGCAGATATAACTAGAACAAAGACCCTATAGAGAGCGTAGATAGCTTTCGCGGTCACACTGGCCTCTTTATTTTTAAGTGTGAGGTCCAAGAGGTCGGCTATAGGATTCAAGGAAGTATTGGTTGCGATGGCCTCAGTCAAGTCAGCTTCAAGTCGCTCAATTGACCGCAGAGATTGAGGATCATCTCTAATTCTTCTCTTCTTACTGGGTGGAGGCAACGAGCGGAGAGGACCAGGCATGTGTGAGGAGAAAGATTGATTTTGAAGCTTTGAACGCCTATGCCTTCGAAATCAAGCAAATACAAATAGCGCGTTCTCAAAAGAGGGACGCGTCTGGGGCGTTCCCCCTCGCTTCGCGCTGCTCAACCTCCCTGTCAGGATGATCGAGTACATCGCCGCGTGCCTGAGCCGTCCGATCTCTGTTCTTTATTGTGCCGTACCTAGACAATAATACAAGGAATGTCTCCTCAGTGCAAGCCAAGTGGCTAAGAACAACTATATTACCTAGACAATAATACAAGGAATGTCTAGAGTAAAGTATGAGACAGAATGGAAACAATAATAATGGTGACGTACCTCCTCAGTGCAAGCCAAGTGGCTAAGAACAACTGAGGAGGTAACGAACTATGAGTCTATATGCACGTGACTATATTGGTGATGAACCTAATAGGACATAGTCCCGTGACACAACCCCATCAGCGACAAAATAGTCATAGGAATCATGGAATTGTGAAGAGTCCAAGAGTTGCAATGAATTTGTAATGAAGATCCTTTGAAAGAGGTTTTGTAAGAATGTTGGCAATCATTTCAGTGATTGGTATCCATGATGCATCAAATGAGCCGCAAGTTAAGTGCTCGCGAATAAAGTGGTAACGAATATTGATATGCTTTGAGCGAGAAGAGATAGAATCAGAGTTTGCAATCTCACGTGCACTCTTGTTATTACAGAAAAGGGGAAAAGGTTGAGGAATAGGAAGATCAAGAGCTCTAATGAAGTATTGTATTGCAATAGCTTCATGCATCGCATGGGACATTGCCATATATTCAGCCTCCATGGACAATAAAGCAACTGTCTGTTGGGGCCTACGATACAATCAGCGAGACCAATGCAATACACCAGAAACCCAGATACCATTGTCTCCTCAACCATTGTTATATCCTACTATATATACAGACAAATACCATACCGTACCCTCAGTCAATGATACATTGAACTGAGAGTAAGTCACTACATCACACATGGACCAGTGCCTGCTAACACTCTTGTGTAGTATTGATTACTTACCGATCTATCAGGTACGGTTGTTCTTAGTCAATAATACATTGAACTGAGGTATTGATTACTTACCAATCTATCAGTGAGACAGTTTAGTTTCTAACAGGTTATGGGCATCTGCTGCTGAACTCTCTAAAGTTGTACATCAGGAACTCTACTGCTTGTCATGACCCACTACCGACCTCTGGGACTTAGCCCCAGCCCCAGGACTTCAACCTCTCCAAACCAACCTCCACGACCGTCCTGGCCCAGACTGCTACCCAACCAGCCACCTTGGCAGCTCCTGGCCATCATCGCCTGTGATCATCATCAGCCACTGCCACCCCCTGCATCCCTCTAGCCATCATCGCCCACGACTGCCACATCAGCACCAGCCCCAGCCATCTCTGATGCTTCCTCAACCACAGCCGCCACATCAGTGCCGGCACCGGCAACCCCTGGCACTCTCCCCAGCCTGTGCTGAGGCCCCCATCACACATCACAACCATGCATCACTGCTGGTCTGACCTCTGCACACTACACCCCACTTCCGCTTGCCTCCTCACCCCATTGCCATTATATGTCTCCATACTCCCAAAGCAAGACCTTCCTTTCCAGAGCTTCCTTTATGCTGCACAACATATCTCGACCTCTGCCACTGCCTTGCACAATCCCTGGGTCTCACTTCTAGCCCCAGCACCGCAACTTGTCACCAGGACCAGGACCTGAGCCCTGGAGCCTACTTACCATACAGTATATAAGTTGTGGAGTAGCAAGTAGTACTCTAGTCTTGATATTGCCGTACTTCTTGTTTTGTGTTTTGTGTCTCATCTCTGTCTCCTAGTCTTGCACGTCCTGGTTTCTACTTTTGACTCTATCTCATTTTTGTATCGTACTTGTCTTGTATTGCCTTGTTTCTCTTCATCTCTACTTGTTTCATATTCCAAATCTATCACTGCTTTATCTCTTTTCCTCCACCTCAAGTCTCTAAGTTCTTTCTCTACTCTCCCATCTCTTGCCTTTGTCTTGACTTGTTCTGTTCTCCTTTTTCCTTATCTTATCTCGACTCTTTCCTTTTCTGGCTTGCTTAGATCTCTGCATCTCCCACCTTTGACACCAGGACTCGCTAAGTCTCCACACTTGCTCCAGCCCTCTATTTGTTAGCTCTGGGACTCGCTCGCACACTGGCGCTTGCTTTGCCCTCTCCCCTTGCATCTCTGAGACTCGTGCTTACTCCAGCACTCTTCTCCCACCCCTCTTTCCCATTCCCAGCACTTGTATCCCTGCCCTGGCATGACCAGCAATCCTTTGCTTGACCTTGCTTGTACCCCTGATCCTGCTCTGGTCTCTTACACCCTGCGCTCTCAACAGTATGTTGCATCTGTGGGCATTGTGCACACCACATAAGGATTTGCCCAGTAGACTAAGCCCCTGTAGTCAGTGGAACCTGATATAATATTAAGACTCCTCCCTTACTCTCCTGTTCACTATGGCCACTCACACACACATCTACCAGCCCACTGGCTATCAGATCAATGCTTATGGAAGACCTGTGCCTGAAAACTACTATGCCATGAGTACTCCACAGCCCCTGTATCCAGCTCCTCTGATTGAACACTACTCTACTCTTGTCTCTAGATATTGGGCCCTGAATAAGAATCAGGTACCCTATGGCCCCTCCATCAGTCAAGGTATCCCTCAGGATTGGCGATGCAACTCATTGCAGGCAACAGCAGGAACCCATCAACAGGTCCTACCCAGAGATATGCTGGAGACACTGCCTGGTGCCTGGGCACCTTTGGCCCTGGTGCATGCCAGCGCTGCCTTCTTTGCCCTGGGCCAATACTATGCCTAACCTGCCCCTGCTCTGCCCCTGCCTCCTTAAGATTACCCTGAAACCTACTATCTCCCCTGGCCTTGACCCTCTGTGGTGCCACCCATCCACACACCTCCCTCCCTCCTGGGCTGTCAATGGGTTGAAGCCTACATCCAACAGCATGATGAGGTTTGTCCAGGCCCAGAACAGTTGTGGAGGTGGGTTTGAAGGGGTTGGAGTCCTGGGGCCAGGGCTAAGTTCTGGAGGTCGATAGTGGGTCATGACACACCCACTACATATAGACCACCCTCACCTTTGCCAATGGTTAGTAGCAAGACCTCTGGCTGCTTGTGACCCGTTTGCATGCTCCTGCTCCCCTCATCCTGGGCCTCCCCTGGCTCTGCTCCACCAACCTCCATGTTGACTGGTGGAATCTCACACTCCGCTTTGACCGCCAAACCCTGGAGCGCCCAGAGCCCGTTCTTTTTAATATCACCACCCTGGCCAGTGCTGCTGACCACCTCCACACTCCTCCACAGCTCTGTTTGAAGTCCACCTGGTTGTTCCTTCTCAACACCTGACTTAGCAAATTCCCACAAGTCCTCACTGCCCTCATAGATAGTGGGGCCATCAGAATGTTTGTCAGTGACCACCAGCTCGACCTCACCCACAACCTCCTCAGTAGACTGTTGGAATTACAATTCTTTGACAGAGCTCAACCTCACCTATGATCCCCTCAATAGACCAATAGAATTACAACTCTTTGATGGTAAGTCCACTGCTGCTGGGCCTATCACTAAAACACACTCCAGTTCCATTGTTCTTGACAATGGTCTACAGTTTTCGATCAACCTCCTGGTCACGCAGCTCCTGGAGACCACTTCCATTGTATTAGGACTACTCTGGCTATGCAATGTCAACCTCAACATCAACTGGAGGGACCTCACTATGAAGTTTATTAGGCCTGGTGCCTGTCTTGCCACCGTCCACTTTGGCCTTCAATCCACTAACAACCCCAGTGAGGCTGGAGCTACTGGTGCCCCGACAGTACTCCTGAATGACTTTGGCGACCTCCCTCCACCTTGACACATCCTGGGTGCACTCCTGGCCTTTCTACTCAACATCCCATGCAATAAGTATAAAGGTCCAAATTACCCCACCCAACACACTTGGATGATCCTAGACATCAATGTCGTGGATCAGCCCCCCAACCCCCTCTACCTGGATGCCCTCAATATCAAAATCATTGACCCAGCCTCCTTCACCCACATCATTCAAGACGGCATCCCTGCCTTCTAGCTTCACATCTCCCTGGTGCTCCTAGAAGAACACCTAGGTTCAGACACCACTACTCTAGGACCAAAAACAGAGGAACAGATATTACACAAAGTAGTTTCTCCAGAGTACCATGAGTTTGCTGACGTGTTCTCCAAAGGAAGTACCAAGGAGCTCCCTCCACACTGGTCATATGACTACAAAATCAACCTCAAAGACCGTACTGCAAGTAGTTTCTTCAGAGTACCATGAGTTTGCTGACGTGTTCTCCAAAGGAAGTGCCAAGGAGCTCCCTCCACACTGGTTATATGACTACAAAATCATCCTTAAAAATGGTATTGCACCCCCATTTGGCAAGATTTACAACATGTCAGAAGTTGAACTCCATGCACTAAAAGATTATTTCAATGACATGCTTGGTAGGGGTTTCATCTGACTTTTGATCTCTGCCACCAGGTCTCCAGTCTTATTTGCCAAGAAGAAAGATGGTTTTCTACGCCTTTGTGTCAACTACCAGGGCCTCAACAAAGTCACCAAAAAGAACCAGTATCCACTTCCCCTCATCAGTGATCTTGTTGACCACCTCTGCAGTGCCAAGATTGACCTCTGCTCCAGCTATAACAACGTCTACATAGCCCTGGGGCATGAATGAAAAACTGCCTTCTGCACCCACTATGACCTTTTTAAGTACCTAGTGATGCCCTTTAGTATGACCAACTCCCCTGCCACCTTCCAGTACTTCATGAATAACATCTTCCACAACATGAATGATGTCTTTGTTATTGTGTACCTGGATGACATCCTGATCTACTCAAACTTGCTGGAGGAGCAACATGACCACGTCCACTGCATCCTCAAACAACTCCAGGAGTACCACCTACATGCCAAACCAGAGAAGTGCTCTTTTCACACCACCAAAGTTGAGTACCTTGGTGTCATAGCCACCTTGGACAGTGTTCGCATAGATTCTGCTAAGGTGGAGGCCATCCTCAACTGGCCTCCACTCCAGAATGTAAAAAAGGTGCAGTCCTTTCTCAGTTTTCTCTAAGATGGACAAATCTATGCTTCAGATCACAAGAGGATCTGCCTAAACATCCTTTGCCAGCACCACAATCACAAGCTCCACAGACATCTCAGGATTTGTAAGACCCTTTAGCTTATCTCCTGGACTTACTTTTGGCCAAGCATGAAGAAAGATATCACCTGGTATGTTCAGGCTTGCAAGTTGTGTCTCTGTGCCAAGGTTCTCCACCACCGCTCCTACAGCCTTCTCAAGCCACTTCCCATTGGTTGCCACCTCTGGTCCTCCATCTCAATGGACAACATTGTCAAGCTCCCCAAGTCGGAGGGCTTCAACACCATCCTTGTCATCATCTGCTACCTCACCAAACAAGCCATCTTCATTCTCTGCCGCACCACCAGCAATGCTCTGAAGTTTGCCAAACTCTTTCTTGAACATGTATTCTTCAAGCACGGACTCTCAGACAACATCATATCTGACTATGGCCCCCTATTCATCTCTCAGTTCTGGTAGTTTTTGTACAACTGGCATGCGTAACTGCCCCTGGTAGAGTTCACCTACAACAACACCTCCCCATTCTGCTACTGGAGTGTTACTTTTCTATGCTAATGAAGGTTACAACCCCCAGCTCACCCTCTCCCTTAGAGACATCCCCTCCAACATAGCCCACAAAGTCACCCAGGACCTCCAGTTGCTTCATCAGTTCCTCTGGGACAAAATTGACATCATCAACAAAGCATACGCTAAACATGCTGATGCTCACTGTGAAGTCACCCCCAACTGGACCCCCAGCACTTATCTGGCTTGACTGGTGCAACTTGAAGACCTGACAACCTTTGATTAAGCTCAATCACAAATGACTCGGCCCCTTTAAGGTCCTCCAGAAGGTTTCAACTCATGCATACAAGCTTGACCTAACCCTGGGACTCAAGGGCCTACACTTGGTCTTCCATGTTTGCCTTCTCAAAGAATATGCCCCAGGCCCCTTCTCTGGATAGTGACTCAGCCAACCACTATCTGTCAAAGTCAAAGACAAATACCACTATGAGGTTGACCACATCCTTGACTCCCAACTCATCTGCAGCCGCCCTCACTACCTTGTTTGCTAAAAAGGCTATGAACCTGAGGACGACACCTGGGAATCTTGGAAGAACCTCACCAGCACCCCCGCCAAGCTCCGGGACTTCCACAAGCAGTACTCCTTCACAGATGGCATTAGTGGGCATAACTCCCATCTCTGATTTCATTAGGGATTCAACTCCCACCAAGACTCCTACATGTTTCTTTGCATACTTACTTCTCTAATTTTTCACAACTTACAAAAAAGCCCTGGGTGCGACAACAAAATGACTATAAATAAACTACAACTACAAATATTATAAATTCAAACAAAAAGTTCAAAAAAAAGTTGAGGACCCAGGGAAGCATGGAGTTCAGTGACTAGTTGGCCTTCTCATTACTTCCCATCACCCCAATCCCCTACCGCCAGTCCTGCAATCACCATTGCCATTTTCATTTAGGCTGCCAACAATGCCAGATAGTCCTCCTGCAACGGCAACAACTTCTCTGTGTTGACCACTACATTCATCCATGACCCTGAGACAATTGCGTTGCACTGCCAGTGCCCTGCCAACAGCAAGTCTAGCTGAGCCAGACCATGGTCCAGCTTCACAGGCAAGTTGAAGGGCATCTGACCAACACCCTCCTAGAGCAGCATCTGGGCTGCTGACACACTATAAAGGAGCAACCAGTGCTCCCAGACCCAGCCTGCACCGGAGATCAGTCAAGGAGGTAAGAATAAGCAGACCACTCATGCAAAATCCCCTTGCAACATGGCGCTGCCTCCACCAATGCCCAATTCTACTGCTGGACTGCTTCTTGCTCTGCTGCTCGTGCCACTCTCACTGCCTGACCCTCCCCCGAAACCACACTCACAACTCTTGACTCCAACTCTGCCACCTGGGCCTGCAGAGCTGCCAACTCTGCCTCATGCTCCCTCACTGCTACCAGCGCCACATCTTGGTCCTGCCAAGCTCTATTCCAGTCCATTGTTGCTGCTATCACATCAACCTGCCCTTTCTCTGACTGCTTATAAGCCTCCTGTAGATGCTAGCGCAGATCAATGATTGATGCCAGCAGACTCTGCTCCATTGTCTCTTGCAGCGGAGATTGGAGATGTGCCAAGGTCAGTGGGAAGATGTGGAGCTCTGGAGGACCTGCCAGTGACACATCACCTTGGAGCCTCTTGCTTGGCCCCATCTCCAGAGATGGGGATGCCCGCCGCTTGCCTTAAGCAACCACCAATGGCCGCTGCCTTCTATGCAGCAGGCCCACTCTGATAAGTGGGGCCAGGGCTGACTTCTCCTCCTTGCTCTTGCTCAACTTCTCCACTGACCTGGCCCAGCCCTCCTCACCCTCCCCAAGACATGAAGCCCTCTCTCCACCCACCATTTGTGACCTAGGACCACCCTCCATCTGCCTCAACACCTACTCCAGCACTCACTCTTGCTTAGCCAACATGCATGATGCCCACCACAACCATGACATAGAGCACTTCTCATGCTTGGACCAGCATAAAAGGCACACAGATGAGTCCTGGCAGGCCCCAGCCACTGGTGCCTTGAACTCAAAAACAGTGCTGTGGTGGGCACAGACTAGACTAAACAAAAGAGTAGAAAATACTCTCTGGCCTATGATTGCGACACCAGGCCAATGTTGGCAGTCCCTGGAGATTGTCACGACCCGCTACCGACCCCTGGGACTTAGCCCCGGCCCCGGGACTCCAGCGCTCCCAATACCACCCCCATAGCCGCCCTGGGCCCGGACTGCTACCCGGCCAACTCCCCCGGCCATCACTGGCCATCACCGCCCATCAATGCCACAGCCACCGCCACTTGTGGCACCTCCTGGCCATCACCGCCGTGACCGCCACATCAGCGCTGGGTCTCGGCTATCACATCACATCAGCGCCGGCACCACCCGTCACCTCCAACCCGCGCTGAGACCTCCCATCACGCATCATGATCGCGCATCACTGCCGCCGACCTCCGCTCGCCACGCCCCGCTCCCGCTCCCCCC
>JAGGAQ010006580.1:0-11424 GCA_017657225.1 Termitomyces sp. T69sscA
CTTGACAACCTCGATATGAACTTGGACAGACCAGTTGAAGGTGCATGATAAGGACTTGGAAACGCCAGTTGCAGAGACTGTAGATATGGGCTCTTAAATACCAGTCACCTAGAGCTTGTCGTAAAGTTTCCATCATTTGGGTATCAAATTTGATAGCCATGTGTTCTCTTTTCAGCATAAAAATGGTGTTGATGTGTTATTGACCTATGCCCATGAGTACAGCTCAAGATATATTGGAGTATATTGTGAGCCTGCAGCTTACAGCAGTTAAGAATATCATGGTCACAGAACTGTATATATAGAACCAGGTATCTGAGTTAGATAGTTGATTCAGATATGCACCTTTTATAAGCTGTAATGGCCATCGTGGTCTGATTTCACTGGCCTGCTTACATTATCTGAATCATGGGTCAAGCATTCAATGCCAGGTTGTGGAAAAATCAAGTCTGCAGAGATTGAACCTTTGGGTTCAGGTGCATGTATCTCTCTGTTACAACCTGCTAACCCACCTCTGGTCCTCAACCCTGGCCCTGGGACTTCACCACTGACTCAGAACTGATCTGGGATCACTTGCACAATGTCCATGTTAAACAACAAAGTGGTGTCAATGTGCACTATTATTATCAACAGCTTTACACATGAAAATGGGATGGCCAAACTCCTATGACAGAATACATCAGTTTCTATTTGAATTATCAATGTCATATCACTGATGCCAGGCATAAAGTTGATGACAATACAATCATCAATGCAATCCTTCTTTTCCTACCTTGAACCACAACTTGGGAAGTAATGAAACAAAACTTATTTCATTGTGGAAGTTCCTTATAATTGAAAATGTTTCTGCTGAATGGATTGCTGTTCATGAGCTTATATTATAACTCAATAAGAAGGCTCTACAAACAAAACTTTGGCATTGGTTTCACAGGGAATAATGTGAGTGGGAACAAACTGCAAAAGAAAAAGTCTGAATCCAGACATGAACCTAGACCCCAAGATACATGCCACAATTCTGGCAAAAAAGGACATGCGAGTCCAAAGTGCCCTAAACCAAAGAAGCCTAAACCTTCTGGTAATGCAAATGTGGTGCTGAACATATGTGATGATCAAGTTTGCAAAGTTGGAAAGGTTTTGATGGACAGCAGCAATGGAATGCCTGCTGGACTGTTGTTGGACAGTGCTGCTTCCTGTCACATGCTGACTGAATGTCAATTGTTCTATAAACTTTGAGAAGTCAAAAATCAATATATGTCAGTTGGAGGTTTAAATCAACTTTCTGTTTCAGGGATAGGACAATATGTATGTACATTTGTTCCACATGGAACACCACATGGAACAAATAATATAAACCTTGATAATTGTCAGGGAACCCCCTTTAACACCCTTTTTCCCTTGGCCATGTTTCACTCCCACTCAATTCCTTTGCTTTTCCTTTCAACTTGTCAAGTCTTCATTGGTTGGACCATGAGAATATACCTCCTTCTTATACATTCCTCTTTGGCTGGATGGACTCACAGTTACTACAGGCAAAATCGTTGGCATATGATTTGCAGTCATGTGGTATGTGCATGACCTCTGCATGTGACCATAACCGTGACATGACTGTGACATGGAACATGTGACCAGTCATGTGAGCCACTGTCGACTATTTTCTGTTGTCTGGCAGAGTGACTCTTTAGACTTGTTCTCTTTGGATTTCCCTCTGCCAGGTTAGTACCTTACTAGCTATTTGTGACATACTTTTAATATACTTTGGATTCTCCTCTGCCAGCTGTGTGACTGAGCCACAGCCTCCAGAGGTTGCCCTTACAATAATGTCCTCTACATTCCACAACTTGGAGCAAACCTTATCAGTCTTGGATTATTGCAAGTCTTAGTGCCATGACCAAAGGTCTTCAATTTGGTATGTTTTGGGAAGATCAAGAGTTCTTACATGCCAAACTAATTGGTACTCACAGTACTTTGTATTGAGTGAATGTATGAACATGAACAGCAACAATGGACATGTTGTATATATTATGTAACCAAGTGGTCACCTTATTAGTAATATGTATGCATTTGTGATGTGCACTCGTAGATTATACAAGGGACAACATCTTGTATTCACAATGTATCTAGTCTAATCCAAGGATTCAGTCTGATTCAGCAAACCAAACAAGATTGTTCTATCTGTAGCCAACTGTCACAACCTGCCACCAACCTCCAGCACTTAGCCCCAGCCCCAGGACTCCAACCTCCCCAAACCGACCTCCACAACTATCCCAGGCCCAGACTGCTACCCAACCAGCCACCTCAGCAACCCCTGGCTATCACTGCCCGTCACTGCCACCAGCCACCATCATCTCTGGCACCCCTCAGTCATCACCATCCATGGCCACCACATCAGCGCTAGCCCTGGCTATCCCTGGCGCTTCCTCCAACTGCAGCCGCCACATCAGCGCCGGTGCTGGCACTCTCAGCACTTCCCCCAGCCCATGCTGAAGCCTTCCTGGCTACCACTGAGGCACCCATCACACATCATGACCACACATCACTGCCAGTCTGGCTTTCGCATGCCATGCCCCTCTCCTGCTTGTCTCCCCACCTTGCTGCCATTCCATGCCTCTGCGCTCCTAAAGCAAGACCTTCCTTTGAAGAGTTTCCTTTGCACTGCACGACATGCATCATCCACTGCTGCCACCTTGCACAATCCCTGGGCTTCATCTCAAGCCCTGGTGCTGCAACTCATCACCAGGACCTGGACCTGAGCCCCAGTGCCTATGTACCTTACAGTATATAAGTTGTAGAGTAGCATCTAGTACTCTAGTCTTGATATTGCTGTACCTCTGTCTCTAGTTTTGTTTCTTGTTCTCTGTTTTGTTAGTCTCACATGTCCTAGTTTCCATATTTTGACTTATCTCTTTCCATATCATACTCACCTCATCTTGTCTTGTTTCTCTTGTCTTAACTTCCTTTGTACTCTCAATCTTACTCTGCTTCATCTTTCCTCCTTTGCCTCAAGTCTCTAAGTCTCATCTCCAACTCTCTCATCTTTTGCCCTTGTCTCAACTTATTCCATTTCCCCTTCTGTCTATCTTATCTCAACTCTTTCCCCTTTCAGTTTGCTTAGATCCCCACACCTCTTGCCTTTGATTCCAGGACTTCCTAAGTCCTCTTGCTTGCCCTGGCTATCTATTTGCCAGCCGGTGCTCATGTCCACCTCTCCCCTCACATCCCCAGGACTCATGCCTACCCTGGCACTCATCTTCCACCCCTCTTCCCCACCCCCAGCACTTGCATTCCTGCCTCAGCATGACTAGTGATCCCTCGCTCAACTGCCTCTCCTATGCCCTGCGCTCTCAACAGTACCACTGTGTTTGTGGACATCATGCGTGCCACATCAAGGCACAGAATGTAAACTGAGAAACTGATGTAAAGTAATTGGTACCAAAAGGTAAGGAATAGTAAGCAATGAAAGGAAAGAGATAGCTGTGAGACTCAATATAAACTGGAAAACTGATGGACTTGAGAGCAGATGTAGAATCAAGAGGAGAACACAAGCAAGGAATGAAGAAGTCAAGTAACCAGTAAAATTATGTCAATATCAAGGCCAAGGCTACAGATACCAACTAGGGCACCTCATATAGCTGTAGGCTACTATCTAAAGGGGAAGTAGGAAGTATCTAAGACAGTCTCAAAAGTGCTCTGATTTAGAGGGAAGTGATCTAAGTAAGGTGGAAGTGATCTGAGTCAGATGGAAGTAATCTGAGTTAAGAGGAAGTGATTTGAGTCAAGGAGATATGATCTTGGCAAAAGGACTTTGAACAAGGCAGAGAGGGATCAGAGCTGGCTGATAGGAAGGAATGGTGTGGGTCATGACAGTCCTCCACCCTTAAGCATTGAGCTCTTGAAATGCTGATGTGATGATCATGGGACAATGGTTGGCCTCATGAGTAGAGAGTGTGTTTGGAAACCAATCCAAGGGTCTTTAAAAAGTTCTGAGTGTTGGGAGAGAGAGAGGGGAAGATGGGTGAGAAAAAGGCCATGAGTGTTGAGAACAAGTGCCAACGTGTGAATGAAGACCAGAGTAGGTGTGATGATGTTTGGAGCAAGGATTGGATGGAGGAGGATGGAGGGAGAAGTCAGGAGGGTGTCCTAAAGCAAATAGCCAATGTGTGATGATGAATAACCAATGTGGATATGAGTTTGTCTTCATAAAACTCTGGAATCACCCTATTGCCTCTCAATACAGGCCAAAGAACAGGGAACAGTGCAGGAACCAGGAGCACAGGATCTAACATTTGTTACAAAGCTAGAACTATCTTGCATCTATTACGCAGTAGCTGAATCAGACTGAATATTGGATTTAGACTAGTTATGTTGTGAATACAAGATGTTGTTTTTTACATAAGCATTGATGTGTGCACTATGTGCGCATTATGCTGTGATGGCCTGTTACACTCCCCAATGAGACCAATGGGTTGGTCTAAGGTAAGTAGTACTACATACAGATAATCACGGTAAGGACTGTGTGGAGTGTCCAGCACTTCCATGCAGGCACCAGGTCAGCGCTCAAAACAAGGGTGGTGTATGTGGTTTCGCCACTGGTACTCAATAGGGTGTTGCTCAGCAACAGACAGACTACTCCATACTCAATATGGAGGCTGAGAATATACACCAGAGGGTATTGTGAATAACCCATGGACTGCGCATCTGGTGCAAAGGTGATGTACTCACGTCACATGAATAGTATGGTCAGTTCATCATTGCATTGACGATGGAATAATTACATTGCTACCTATAATAAAGTTGACCAAAAAATCGGTATAATGTAACACATACTGAAGTAGCATGAGCCGAGTTCTCTTGAAGTTGATGTTGAGGTTACCTATATATTATATGGGGTATTGTTACCCCATTCTGCCAGCTCTAGACCTTGCTCAGCTCTGTCATCATTGCTTCATCACCCAATGCAATGTTAGTCATGGGGGCGCTAGGTTCCAATACATCTATCATCATAGGCTCAGTTGATGCAATGTTAATCACCTTTGCTGCAGTTGATAGCGTACTGTGTGCTGATATTTGTTTCCAGAGATTGACACAATTTAGTTAGGTCCATGGCAATATAGTAATAGAAGTCTCTGACCTCAGGTGGGGTGTAGTCAGGTTAGTAGCGCTCTTCTTCATGCTTGAACATAAGGCAGTAATGATCCTCTTTGGTTATTTTATGCCATCCATCCCATTGCAGGATGGCTGGGGGAGTACTATAAGTAATCAAGCACTGCTTGCACTTGTCATCAATTTCTCAGAAGATGTCCAAAGACATCATGGGTTGATGAAACTGCTGTTCCAGGTAGACCATGCCATAAGTATAGGCATGGTCTACCCAGTCAAGTGGAATAGGCTGTGAAGGAGGACATGGAGTGTGTTGTTGTCAGAAAAGTTGTGTGCCTGATTGTGAGGCACATGGACTTGTCGTACATCTAGCTGCTGACTATGCTGGAAAATAATAGGGTGGTCTGTGAAGACTGCATCATAGGAGGCCATGGCCTTGTGATATAGCCCCAGACGTGCCATGATGAGTGCAAGGCATTGGACAAGATTGTTTTTTGCTGTGCTTTAAAGGTCATCAATTTGCTGGGCCAAGGAGGTGATTTCCTCCCTAGCCAATAGTGGTTTTACTGGGAGCAGCCTTGCAGCCATTGGTTCTGTGTGCACAGGTTGCGCTGCCACTGGGGCCTTTGGCCTCACCACCTCTACCACAGGGCATAGAGGCTGGACCTGTAATCTGGCCCTTTTTGGCTCAGTAGTGGGCTCATCATATCCTCCCACCTTGTGCTTTGACATACAATCTATCTGTTCCAGCACTGACATGCACTGCCTTTTCATCAGCTTGATTTGGTTGAGCAGCTCTTCAATCACAACAACTGCAAGGTTGTCCTGCAAAAACAATGTGGCTACAGGCATGGGTTGGCCTGCTGCCTCTAGCCATGCCAGCAATCTCTCAGTCATGGGATTCACTTGTGCTGGACGCACATACTCTTCCACAGGTCTTGTTGGTGGCAGCCAGGCTGCCACACTGGCATAAGTCTGGTGAGCCACAGGGGCTCACGCCAGCCCAGGCTGGTAATAGTGGTCAGTCTTGTTCCTGATCTTGGATTGTACCAAAGTCATATGGCTCAGGTGTTGCATGATTTGGAAACATCGCATTGTTATTAGCCGAGTATGGTCCAGCAGCTCCAGCACATAGTTTGATGTGCCAGGCTCAGTTTCAAGGATCCTATATGGTCCCACCCATTTAGGGCACAACTTACTCGCTCTGCCCTTGGGCAGGTTCAGGTTCCTAGTCAACAAATAGACTAGGTCCCCCTTGTCTATAGCCGGCTCTTCTCATCAGTGGTTATTTGCATTATGTGTCTGGAAGATGCGTGCTTCAATTATTGCATTGTGTGCATCTGCCAAATTGCCGTGCTGTTTGCACAAAGTCCCTGATTCCTTTATGGATAACTTTGTCAGATTGAAGTTCCTTTATCTGTCAGGTTCTGCTGACCACAGGGGTTCAGTCCACTGGGCAAATTCCTTACATGGTGCGCATGATGTCCACAAACGCAACATACTGTCGAATGCACAAGACCATGAGACAGAGACAAAACATGAAACACAAGATGGGAAGTACAGCAATATTAAGACTAGAGTACTACTTGCTACTCTACAGCTTATATACTGTATGATAGGTAGGCCCTGGAGCTCAGGCCTGGGTCCCAGTGAAAGGTCACAGCACCAGGGCTCAAGGTGAGACCCAGGGATTGTGTGAGGCAGCAGCAGAATTTGAGACATGTTGTGTGGTGTGGGAGGTCTTGCTTTGGGAGTGCAGAGACATGTAGCAGCAAGGAGGTGAGGAGGTGAGTGGAAGCGGGGTGTGGCATGCAGAGGTTTGATCAATGGTGATGCATAGTTGTGATGCATGATGGGGGTCTGGGCATGGGCTGGGGGGAGTGCTGGGGGTTGCCAGTGGCAGCACTGATGTGGCAGCTGTGGTTGAGGAAGCGTTGGGGATGGCTGGGGTCAGCGCTGATGTGGTGGTTGTGGGCAGTGATGGCCAGAGGTATGCTAGGGGTGGTGGTGGCTGGTGGTGGTGATGGGTGTTCATGGCCAGGGGCTGCTGAGGTGGCTGGGCAGATAGTGGTCTAGGCTTGGGATGATTGTAGAGGGGAGGTTGGAGTCCTGGGGCCAGGCTAAGTCTTGGAGGTCAATAGCAGGTCATGAAATTATCATTGATGGCATGTATCTGCTGTAAGCTCAAAGGGGGCATATCCTGTCATTTCCAAAATGCTCTCATTGATTGCAAACTCCATCAACAGGATACAATCTACCCAATCCTTTTGGTCAGGGCAGGCAAACACCCTGAAGATTTGTGTGACATTTCTGTTTGTGCACTCCGTCTGCCCATCCGTCTGAAGATGAAATAATGTCAACATGAGCAGTTTGGCTCCCAGTAGTCATCAGCTCTGTTGTAGATCTAGTCCTCCACTATTATACCCATGCCAAATATGCAGTCTTTGCAGTCACCAGCCTAGGCAAGCAGGACATGATCCTTGGCTTCACTTGGCTCTGGGAGAACAACCTGGAAGTAGACTGGGCTTGGAGCAAGGTAACCATGAGCCAGTGCCCCTGAAGGTGCTCCAACTGTGCAACCAAAGTCAAAGAAGAGTGCTGAGCTGGAGCTCAAGAGTGTGTGGCTATCTGGGCTTGCCATGCAGGCCACATCCCCTTTGCGGACCTTGACCTTTTGGACCCCCTGTGCCTGGTGTTCCTCCATGGAGAGGCCCTCTACAAGGACAATCAGGGCAGTAGTGGGGCCCTGGAGAAGGAGCTGAGAGGGGAGTTTTATAGCATCCACAGCTCAGAGTGTCCAAATGACTCGGAATCCCCAGATGAGGCAATAGAAGTCAGAGACTAGATCTATGCAACCACCCTATGCCCACCAGCATCCATCAAGGAGATCCAGGCCAGTCAGACCACATCTCAGTGGTTAGCCCAGGCATTCACCACCAACCAGGTGTTCTGGGAACAGGATGAGCTTATCACTTTTCTTCAGGAGAGCCTGGACTCTGGTCACATCCACCCATACAAGTCACCAATGGCTTCTCCCATCTTCTTCATCAAAAAGAAGGATGGCTCTTTCTAGCTGGTCCAGGACTATTGGATTCTTAATGCCATGACAATGAAGAATTGCTAACCCCTCCCTGTCATTTCCAAGCTCATCAATAACCTCTGGGGGGTGTGGTACTTCACAAAGCTCAATGTCCAGTGGGGTTACAACAATGTGCACATTCATGAGGGAGATGAGTGGAAGGCTGCCTTCTGGACCAACCAGAGACTGTTTGAACCTCTTGTTATATTCTTCAGACCTCACCAATAGCCCAGCCACCTTCCATATAACAATGAACAACATCTTTTGGAACTCATTGTAGAGAGTGTAGTGTGCGTATACCTTGACAACATTCTAATGTACACCAAAACACTTGAGGAGCATTGCCAAGTCACATGTGTTATCTTGGAATGCCTTCAGCATCAGCTCTATCTCAAGCTGGAGAAGTGTGAGTTTCAGCAAAGCTGGATTGAATAGCTTGGGCTGATCATCTCACACAAAGCCACTGAGATGGACCTAGTGAAGGTGGCAAGTGTGGTTGAGTGTGTCAGGGCAACTTCTGGGAGTTGCAGCTCAATCACACAACTAGCAGAGGGAAATCCAAAGTTATATTAAGCACAATAATCAACAGTACAATGGTAACTAATCACTTAGCAGAGGAAATCCAAAAAGAACAAGTCTAAGGATTCCCGCTGCTTAGTGCAGTGCATCAGTGAGTGGCAGAGGCATGAGAACAACTGTACAGGTGACCAGAGCTAACCTTAATCTTGGATAATGCTTGAACAGGGGGTGCAGGAAGTTTCAGGGTTTCCTATAAGAGAAATGACCTCCAGCAATCTCTGGGATTCTAGAATGAGCCCTGAGAGTCCCAGGGAGTAGCGTAGGAGGTGGGTGAGATGTTGTGAAGTGTCAAAAATGGAAGTTGACTGAAAGTCCTCTAACAGAGTGGCTGGAGCTCAAGAACAAGAAGGAAGTGAAGGCCTTTCTAAGCTTCATCAACTTCTACCAGAGGTTCATCCAGGACTTCTTCCATCATGCCTGCCCTCTATTTGACCTCACCACAAAGTACACTGCCTGGAGCTGGGGATTCCTGAAGCAGTTTTGGTAGAGGACTTCCATTTGACTTCTATGTGACATTCATTTTTGGCACTTTACTATGCCCCAGCCCACCTCCTACCCCACTCCCTGGGACTCCCAGGGCTCACCCTAGACCCACGGAGATTGCCAGAGATTGTTTCCTTTTTAGGAAACTCCCAGAACTTTCTGCACCCTCTGTTCAAGCATTATTCAAGGTTAAAGTTAGCTCCGGTCACCTGTACAGTTGTTCTCATGCCTCCACTGCCCACTGATGTGCTGCACCAAGCAGCAGAGATCCTTAAACTTGTTCTCTTTGGATTTCCCTCTGCTATGTGATGAGTTACTATTGTATTGTTGATTATTGTGCCTAATATAACTTTGGATTTCCCTCTGCTAATTGTGTGATTGAGCTGCAACTCCCAGAGATCGCTCTTACAGCAGAACAAATCTCTTAACTCTCTGAAAGCTCCTCATAGCCTGCCAGGACTTTTTGAGCCCTATTTGTCACTTCTACATCAGGCTTAAATACCTGCAGAGCTCTATGTCTCAGCTTGCCAATCCAGACACTCCTCTGGATGCTTTGGCTCCTTAAGATGAGGCTTAGACTGACCTGCTAGACCTAGAAATGCAGATACCCAAGCTTCTCTCACCCACCACACGACTGAACTCTCCACCCTCTGCCAAACCACCAATCACATCTTCCAGCCCCTTCAGGCACTGTTAAAGTGCCTAACCCCTATCATTGCACCACTTCTAGTGGCAGAGCCCTCTCTGGCAGCCCTGGCAGATCCTCAGGCACAGATACCACATCCAACACTCCTAGACACATATGATGGCGACCACATCTCTGGGGAGTGTTTTCTTCAGTCCTGCCTCACCTACATTTACACTAGCAGAGATGCCTTCAACTCTGATATATTAAAAATAGCCTGGGTGCTGTCCTATGTGAAGGCTGGGTGGGCCTCCACTTACGCACTGCATAGGCTCTGATGTCTTGGAGGTGTTGGGTTGAAAAAAAATTTCTGGGCAGAGTTCTTCCGCATTGATCCTGCCAAGTCTGCTGCACTAGTGCTGTGCAACAGGAAGCAGTATCGGCAGGGAAGGCAGACATTGGATGAGTACATTGACTCCTTTTGGGCATTAGTCAAGCAAGCAGCCTACCCAGACGGTCTTCAACTGTGTCTCATATTCCAGGACTGTCAAGTTCCGCTGACCATGGGGGCTCAGTTCACTGGGCAAATTCTTATGTAGTGCACATGATGTCCACAAATGCAGCGGTACTGTTGAGAGTGTGGGCTGTAGGAGATTGGGGCTGGGCTGAGAATGCAAGCAGTGGTTGAGCAAGGGATCAATAGTCACACTGGAGTAGGAATGCAAGTGCCAGGGATGAGAAGGGGTTGGAAGATGAGTTTCAGGAGTGCAAGGAGAGAGTTGAAGGTGAGTGCTGGTGTGCAAGTGAGTCCTGGGGCTGGTGAATAGATAGCTAGAGCAAGCAAGGGGACTTAGTGAGTCCCAGAATCAAAGGCAGGAGGCATGGAGATTTAAGCAAGCTAAAAGGGGAAAGAGTCAAGATAAGAAAGACAAAAGAGGAGACAAGATGAGTTGAGATGAGGTGAGAGAGTAGAGAAGAGAGAAGAGGAGAGACTTAGAGAGTAGAGGCTGAGAGAGAGAGGAAAAAGAGACTTAGATTGAGAGTCGAGACAAATAGAGATGAGCGGAGCAAGACAATACAAGACAAATATGATACAAAAATGAAATAAGTCAAAAAAGGGAAACTGGGACACATGAGACTAGAGAGACAGAAAACGAAACACAAAACTAGACACAGGGGTACAGCAATATCAAGACTAGAGTACTAGATGCAACTCTATGACTTATATACTGTATGGTATATAGGCCCTGAGACTCAGGTCCAGGCCCAGATGACGAGTCATTGTAAGGGGAGCGCTGACGTCTGTGGAACTCCTTCCACAGAGCTAGCGGGCGCCAGTGACAAGTGGGAGTCAAGCGGGCACGGAGGCAAGCAAGAGTCAGACAAGGGACCAGCAGGGCGTAGCCAAGTGGTCAGACGTCACTAGAGAGCTTATGGTCGGTTCAATGTGTAGGCCAGAAGAACACTGCTATTGTTCAGCCTGGGGATATTCTATCCACAGGCTGCCTATATATACTACATCGGTGGCTGTGCAGTTACTAATACTGTTTAACTAATTGGGCCC
>JAGGAQ010006581.1:0-11402 GCA_017657225.1 Termitomyces sp. T69sscA
ATTGCATAAGCACACTCAAAAAATCACTTAATAACCACACCCAATGAGGGCAGACACCATCAGAGTGTCCAGGCTTTGTCTGAAATTGAGCTCAAAATTTGAAAGTCAGCAAACTGTAAGAATGGGACGACTTTTTCGAACTCAGAAAAGTCCGCTTGTTAGCTAATTTGCTGACCAATTCACAATCCTCCCATGTGTCGTCCCATTATTATTAGATGCTTCAGGAAAGAAAGCGTTTGGTCTGGATGAGGGTTTATTAACATTGCTGACTATTGACAAAGCTGACTATTGACAAAGCGGAATTGAACGATATTCTTCTCTGGAGAACTGCAGCTGAACAATTGTCATGTGGTCTTCAGGAATGTAGAGTGACTGCCAGATGTCTTGGGATGTATATTAGAGGATTGTTGCATTGGATATTCAGCGAATTTCTGAAGCTTCGAAAATATATACATACATCAATCAAAGAGGGCGCAACCAAGGATAGTCCATCTAAGGCAAAGAAACTGACCAAGGCGACGTATTGAGCTGACCATATGGAAAATCCACGGAAATGAACATATCCTCCAAAGAAAATGAATATGGTACAGAACAGGATGTTGAAGTCCATTTTGCAAGGATATCAACACCGTAAATCGCCTCGCCATCAACCCATCAATATTCAACCCTTGATAACGTTTAGTGACCCGCATTGTGGTTTTGTTGCCAAGAGAACGGCAAATGAAAAGGAAGTATACTTATATTGCGTGTACAACGATGGGCACCCTCAGTCTTTTATACAACGGACTGAGGGTGAGCCATTTTTATACGATACCATGATACATTGAATTGATTGTACCAAATAGAATGGACTACTTACGAGTCCGTGATTATCTAGGTACAGAATAACAGTTTTTTATACAACGGACTGAGGAATGGACTACTTACGAGTCCGTGATTATCTAGGTGCCAGATTCCAACACAGGAGGCTCGCAATAGACTGCCCATTCTGCCACAAAATCTGGGTCAAGGTACTTCCAGCGATCATAGTAATCATATGTTATATATCCATGATTTGGCTCTGCTCCAAAAGATAATACATGCTCAGGAGTTAGGGGAACAACCTGTTCCTCAAAGAATTGTAGAGCTTCTGAAGCCTTCAATCGTTGTGTAATGTTGTGAGTCGTCATCCGGTCAAACAGGGGTGCTAGCATTGGGACAGTGCGCGTCAAATGCTACGAAAAAGGGTAGAGATTTGCAATAGCAGATGTATGATACTGTAGAGTGACTCACCTGGAATTCTTGGCAGAATATGACGCCTAGCATTCCGACATCAAAGGCAAAAGGATTAAAATCAAACTCTCCCTGTAATGTATCCCCTGGAACCTGATCATCTAGAGTCTCAAAGGAAATATGGCTTGGAAGACAACAATCATCGAGGGACATTGAAGGCAGAAACATCGTGGAACTGTCAAAGTCATATAAAGCATACGTCAATTTTTCTCAAGACCGCAGAGAGCGATGGCAATAACTGTTCATATCATAGACATCCTTATGGACATGATTTATGAGTATATTGTCTGTTTTGATGTCCTATGATAACAGATAATTCAGGATCAATTGAGCTTCTGATGTCAGAAAACTTACACCATGAAAAATTTGATGCTCGTGAAGGTAGGTCAACCCCTGCTGAAAAAGTCAGAATTGTTCCAACCGGGATAGAGGAATGGGACCTTGTCAAAGGGTAACCACGCGCTGCCTTGTTGAGGGTGCACATCACGTGCGTTTGGCTATGCCACCTTAAATACAATTTTATTTTCATCTGCCACACCTCAGTTCGTTTCACATTAGTGTGCACAAGACTGAGGTGTGTGTATCTTTCGAGTTACAAATTTATGTTACATCACTTACTCCCATTACCTAGTTACGTTTCATTCGTCTAGGTAATAAACATAGTTCGTTTCACATTAGTGTGCATGAGACTGAGTTACGTTTCATTTGTCTAGCAACTGCATGTCAATCGTAATAGGTTATGGGCCCCGTAGCCAAATAGCAACGACATAATAAATACGAACTCAACGGAAGCAAAAGCCTTCCACTTCCAGCTGTGAAAATTAACTTTGACCCTCCTGAGATCACCTGGACCGGTATTGAACACACACAATGTCAGACGCCACAGCTTGCCCAACACTCATCAGCCCTGAGAACTTCCAAATCTGGAAGATGAGGATATTGGGAAAACTCAGGCAGGAGAAAGTATGGGAAACAGTTATGACAAAACTGTCCCCAGGCACACCAGATGCCTCGACCATGCACTCCAAGAGCTGGTCAATACGCAACTCAAAAGCCATGGGAATCATCATTGCACACGTGTCCAACAGCTTGCTACTCAAAATCGGCGATCTACCACATGCAAAGGACATGTTTGACAAGCTTGTGAAAATCCATGAGAACACGAACATTGGCATCAGTGCCTTCTACACATACACTCACATGAACCGACTCAAATGAGACGGATCCCCTTCTTTGCTTAATAACCACATCTCCTCAATACTGGCCGCTGATACAAAGCTGACTGCAATGAAGAAACAGGTCGATCAAGAGTTCCTTGCGTTTATCTTGACTCTCTTCCCGAAGAAAGCATGTGGGAATCATTCTGCACGACCACTCTGAGCTCCATGGCCTCAGGAGATCCGTTGTCCTTCTCAGAAGTTGCAGACCGTCTCAGGTTCACTGTAACTGTGCTACAAGGATCCTTGTCGACTGATGCTGCCCTCAAGGCCAATGCAACTGCAAAGCAAAAGCCAAAAGTCAAAACTGACTCATGGTGTGACTTCCACAAGTCTGCCTCCCACGACACATCCGATTGCCAAACGCTTAAGGAGCAAAAGGACAGAAAAAGGAAGAAGTTTAAAAAGAAGGCAAAGACAAAGGCAAATTGAGCTAGCCACAACTCTGATTTGGAACAGGGAGTTTTGGACAGTGAGGAAAGCGATTCGGATGTAGGGACTGCCACAGTTTCAAGTACAAAGTCTACTTGTGTCTCTAAGGCTTTAATGTCACGCATTTTAGCTTATGTTGGGAGTGCTTCAAAAGACTTTACATGCTTGCAAACTATAGCTGACTCTGGTGCATCAACCCACATGACACCACATCGTGAATAGTTCAAGTGTGGTACATTCAAGGAGCTGAACCCCCCTTGAAAGATCCATTTTGGAGACAATTCCCATGTTGAAGCCACCGGGATTGGCTCCATTATGCTTGAATGCGAAGTCAACGGTTCTACTCGAGTCACTGAGCTCAAAAACACCCTTTATGTACCCTCCTTTCAGCTTACCCTCATTTCAATACGGCGCCTTGACAAGGCGGGATATTACACAGTATTCAGAAATGGGGTATGCAAGATTAAAACTGCAAAGGGGCGAAAGGTAATGCTTACCGGATCGCAAAAGAGAGACCTATACCACCTAAATGTCTCCTCTCCAATGCATGCGCTTGCATCAATTGATATAAACACGCTACATCGACAACTTGCACACATATCCCCAAATCCATTGATCCAGATGGTAAACAACAGTTGCATCAAAGGGATTGATAGAACCACAGGTAAACCAAAATTCTGCGAACTGTGTACCTTAGCCAAAAACATGAGAGGCAGAGAGCAGTGCACCCATTCCAAGTCATTCATTCTGATGTCAGCGGACCTGTAAATCCAGCAGATTGTCATGGCAACAAGTACTGGATATTGTTCATTGATGGATACGGACGCTTCTCATGGATATACTTTATGAAAAGAAAAAGCAAAGCCTTATCACGCTTTTGAGAATTCAGAAATGATATCCGAGCATACCTAAAGGCTGAAATTGGCAAGCTCCACTTGTCAGAGAACTTCATCAACTTCTTCCAGTCTGACAATGGAGGAGAGTATGTTGGAAAGCAATTTCAAGAAAAACTTGGAAAAGCGGGCACCGTACACCTCACAACAACTCCTGACACTCCTGAGCAAAATGGGTTGGCCGAGCGGATGAACCAGACACTTGTCAACACTGCCACAGCAATGCTAATAGAGTCCGGACTGCCAAAATCCTTTTGGTCAGATGCAATGGCAACAGCTGCTACCATAATTGGGAGAACGCCAGCCTTGGGCTTGAAAGGCAAAGTACCTTACACAGTTATTTTCAATCGAACAGCAGACATCTCCTGGTACCGCCCATTTGGTTCAAAGGCTTATGCTCTCATCCCAAAGGACAAACATGAAGGGAAGTTTGCTGAAAAGGCACGCAGAGCTATATTAATTGGATACACCACTGGAAAGAAGGCATACAAGCTTCTAGATGTAAAGACAAGAAAAGAATTCAGCAGTCGCCATGTCCATTTTGATAAAGACCTTCATCAAACCCCAGATCCTGAAGAGCAAGACAAGTTAGAGTCAGATGACAAGTGGGAGCCAAATATGCTGCAGCCAGCATTGAACAAGGCACCGGCAAACCGTGTTAGTAAAGACGATGACTCTGATGATGAGTCAATAAGTGACACAAACACCAGTTCAGTGGGAGCACACCGACCAAACACTCCCAAAACTGAAAGTGAGTACTACACTCCAAACTCATTGCTCGATCCATCACCGCCCTCATTGCCAAAAGAGACACCAGAAGCATCTCGCAAACGAAAGAGAACCATTGATCAAATCCAGCCGTCTTCAGAGCCAGTGGGAGACCCTGTCGAGTGAAGATGCTCGACACACACATGAAGACCCATATCACGAGACAGTGACTACCGTTGAGCTGTGGAACTTGAGGCACAGCGCAGGGAAGACCACAGGATTGAGAAATGTGCCAAAATATCCCAAAGTTCTAACACACTACAAGCAAAGGAAGTTCATCGCACATTGATGGACATACATGCATGAGCCGACAATTCAGAACTAAGCAATCTCACCGACCTTATGGAATCTGAATTAGATGAAGAGACGTACTTTGCTGGAATATCACAAAGTGGACCATCCAACTGCCCCTTACCTAAGAATGCCAAAGAAGCCCTTCAAGGTCCAGATGGTGAACACTGGAGACTGGCATTACAAGAAGAGCTTCAAAACCTCATTGATAACGACGTCTTTGAGGTGTTTCAAACCCCAAAAGGAGTAAAACCAATCACTTCCAAGTTTGTGTTCCGTGTAAAATATGATGCAAATGGCAACATTGAACAGTACAAAGTCCGGATCATTGCCCATGGATTCATTCAGGTGGAAGGTATAGAGTACAAAGAAGTCTGGGCACCAGTAGCAAATCTCGAGTCAATCCGCATAATCCTTGCACTCATGGCAAAATATGACTTGGAGCTGGAGAAACCTGGTGGTTCAAGTCTGCAGAGAAGAACCAGGTGTCTGAATCAAATAATTGATTCAGATATGCGCCTTTTATAAGCTGTAATGGCCACCATGGTCTGGTTCCACCAGCCCGCTTACATTATTAGCTCTCCTTGAGCCCTACTTCACTAAGCCAGAACCAGACAGATAGGGATGTAGTGTATTCTTTCAGAATAAAAAAATAGGAACTACTGAACTATGACCTCCTCTGCCCTATTTATACAAGTTCCTCTCATACTTTCTTTATTTAAGTTTTGATCCCGCCCCCGTTTTCCTCACTCCTTATTTAAGTTTTGATTCCGCCCCCGTTTTCCTCATGGAATCACAATTTACCTCTGAGCCACTTGCGGTATTTGGGCCGGTCATGTTACTTCCCACCTGGTTGTAAGCAGTATGCTTACACTCACTCCCATTTTGAAAAATTCAATGTCTCCGCAATCCCTCCTTCCTTTTTTCCCACTCATCTAAGGCAACCATATCCTCCATCTCCATCCCGCTTTTCCACTCATTGTGATCGGGCCTGTCACGACCCACTACCGACCTCCGGGACTCAGCCCCGGCCCCGGGACTCCAACCCTCCAAAAACCACCCCCACGACCGCCCCAGGCCCAGACCGCTACCTGGCCAACTCCCCTGGCCATCATCGGCCATCACCGCCCATCAACGCCACCAGCCACCGCCACCTGTGGCATCACCAGCCATCACCAGCCATCACTGCCTGTCGCCACCACAGCCACCGCCACTCACGGCATTCCCCAGGCCATCACCGCCATGACCGCCACATCAGCGCCAGGTCTCAGCTATCACACCACATCAGCGCCGGCACCACCCGTCACCCCCAGCCCACGCCGAGACCCCCATCATGCATCATGATCACGCATCACTGCCACCGATCTCCACACGCCACGCCCTGCTCCCACTCCCTCCTCACTGCACCCCCACCATGTGTCTCTGTGTTTCCAGTACAAGACCTCTGCACCGCGCAACATGTCTTAACCTCACCCCACCCCGCGCGGCCCCTGGGTCTCACCCCAAGCCCCGGCGCCGTGATCCGCTGCTGGAACCCGGGCCTGAGCCCCGGGCCATATGTACTGCGTAGTATATAAGTCATAGAGTAGTAAGTAGGTACTCTAGTCTTGATATTACCATAACCCGTCTTGTTTGTTGTGTTCTCATCTCTGTTTTGTTTTCTCGTGCATCATGGTCTCTTTACTTTTACTTGCTTCTTTCTCGTTGTACTCATCTCGTTTCGTCTCTCCATCTCATCTCCACTCGTCTCATATTCTCAATCTATTCTCGTTGTTCTCCTTTCTCTTTTCCACTCTAAGTTCTCTTGACTCTCCGCTTCCGGCTCCTCTTTTCAACTTAATCATTTCCATCTCCTGTTATCTTATCTCGACTCTTTCCCCTTTTGGCTGTTTAACTTCCCTGGTTTTGTTTCCATCCCTGGGACTCATTAAGCCCCCGCGCCTGATTACCTCATGATCTCCGGGACCTGCTCGCTCACCAGCGCTCGCTCATCTCATCCTCTTACACCCCCAGGACTCGCGCCAACCCCCGGCACTTGTCCTCCACCCTCCCTGGCACTCGTCTCACTCGCCGGTGCTACTGGCGCTCCCCCACACACCGCCCCCACCCCGCTTTGGTCTCCTACGCCTCGTGCTCCTCTCAGTGCTCTGTGTTTGTGTACACGGTGATCATCACATAAGGTGTTCGCCCAGTAGACTGAGCCCCCGTGGTCAGCAGAACCTGACAGGGCCCATAACCGACCCATCTCACCAAATATTGCATGCCCCTGCCTCTACATCTCTCATCAAGGATTTTATCAATCACATGTTTTTCTTGTCCGTCCACCATCACCACGGGCCCAGGCATCTCAAGCGTCCTCCCCGGAAACAGCCCATTATCATTTGGCACATAAGGCTGTAGCAGACTTGCATGAAATTTGTTAACAACGTGCATCCCACTTGGCAGGTCCAATACGTATTCCGACGATTCTGGATTCACCTCAATAACCTTGTATGGCCCGTCTTGCCTAGGCATAAATTTTGCCACTCGTTCGTCCTTTTTCTGCACATATTCCTGTCTCCTGTTCGCCGTTGAAAGCATCACCAAATCCCCAACGCTGTAAGTGATTTCCGCTTTCCTGTGAACATTTGTGTGATGAGCTTGTGAAATCTTCGCAGTCATCATGTTATCCTTCGCCTCCAAGAAGTCCCTCAATATCTTTCAGGACCTGCAACGCCAAATCCTCCACCAGCGTATCAATAGCAGCCAATGCGCAAAAAGGGAGCAATACCCATGGAGTGAAACTGGATTTCAATTGGAATGGGGAAAATCCTGTGGAAGCGTTTACTGTATTCATTATGTCAAAACAAATGCATGGTAAGGCCTGAACCCACCCCGTTTGTTGTCGATCTACGTGAAACCGAATGCATTGGATTATTGTTTTGTTTGACCTTTCCAACAAACCATCCGTTTGGGGGTGGAAGGCCATAGACATTTTGTGTTTGACACTGGTCAACTTCATCAACACTCGCCAGAATGAAGACGTGAATAAGGAGTCCCAGTCTGTAATAATCTCATATGGCAATCCATTCTCACAATGCCAGTCCCAAAAGAAAATGTGCGCAAAGTCCTTCCCCATCTGTGAAGTGTGGCATGGCAAGATCTGTACATCTGCCCCCGCCCTACACATCATTGAACAAAATTGATCAAATCCTTTGTCCAGTGGTAAAGGTCCCACAAAATCTAACGTGACCAATCCAAAGCGTTGTTCTGGTACCGGAAGAGGATGTAATGGCCCTGTAGGTTTCTTTGTCATGCTCTTGTTCCTTTGACAATCCTGACAGCCAGGTATATATCCCTTGACCAAGTCTTGTCGCATATTTGGCCAGTAAAATGAATGCCGCAAACTGGCGTAAGTTTTATCTGCTCCAAAATGACCTAGCTCGTCGTGCGCTAACTTGAACAGTCTTTCCCTCAAGTCTTGGACTTTTGGCACCACCAATCAATCACCCACATACAGTAGTCCATCCCTTTCCTCTACTCATAGCAGAGCCATGCCTGCTCTCGAATCTGCCAGTAATGTCCTAGTATATCGGTCATTCACATAACCTTCCCTAATCTGCTCTCCCCAGCCGTCCTCTGCCTCAAATTTCAAAACCAGGGCTACCCTCAACTCCTCCTCCTCCTCTGCCTCAGGCATCCATGACAATGCGTCCGCCACTGAGTTATCCTCCCCTTGGATGTAATTAAATTTATAATCAAATTGAGATAAATATTCCATCCATCGTGCTTGTCGCCGAGACAAATCTTTCTGAACATCAAAATTTTCCAATGTTTGGTGATCCGTATAGATTTCCACATGGGAACCCAGTAAGTCTGTTCTCCATTTGTGCAATGCTCGGACAATTGCAAGCATTTCATGTTCATGTGTAGGATAATTCTTCTCCACACTTGTCAACTGCCTTGAGTCAAAGGCAACTGGTCTCGCACCCTCCCTGTCAGGGGACTTCCATTTGATTTCCATTCTTGGGCACATCCTACGCCACCCCTGGGACCCCCAGGACTTGCTCTAGACCCCCGGGACTTGCCCTAGACCTCCGGGACTCGTTCTAGACCCCGGAGATCTCCGGAGGTCATTTCCTTTTTAGGAAATCCCCGGAACTTCACGTCCCTCCTGTTCAAACATTATCCAAGGTTAAGGTTAGCTCCAGTCACCTGTACAGTTGTTCCCACGCCTCCGCCACCCACTGATGCGCCGCACCAAGCAGCGGGGAATCCTTAGACTTGTTCTCTTTGGATTTCCCTCTGCTAGGTGATTAGTACCATTGTATCATTGATTACCCTGTCTAATACACTTTGGATTTCCCTCTGCTAGTTGTGTGATTGAGCCGCAACTCCCGGAGGTCACCTTTACACTCCCAAGTCTTCTCAAAAGACAGAACTGCCCCAGTCCGCCATGTACTCGCATCACAGGTCAGGAAAATCTTATTATCGCCCGGGTTTTCATGATCTATTGTTGTTAGGCAATTTCTCCCCACGACCAACTGCTTAATACCCTCAAAAGCTGTCTCATGCTCTGGCAACCATAGAGGTCAGCCCTTATTAAATTCCTTCTTTGTCAACGGTGTTAACATGGAGGTGTGTTTGGCTAATGCCAGTAAGAAGGCCGCTATATAACGGACCAACCCAAGAAACTGGCGGACATGCTTTGCCGTCCTGGGGTGTGGCCAATTGAGAACCTTCTCCACTTTACTGACATCCACCTCAATTCCCCGCTCCAAAATGTGATGCCCCAAGAAATCGATTTCTGTACAAAAGAGGTTGCTCTTCTTCAGTGAGCAATACAATTTTGCTTCCTTCAGCGCTTCTAAAACTTTCCCCATGTTCTCTTCATGCTCCCTCAACGTTCTTGACCATATGATTATGTCATCTAGATAGACATGACATATTGAACCAATTAACTTTCCCAACGCCAATGTGACCCGCCGCTGTTGTGTTGCCGGCACATTTTGCAACCCCATTGGCATAACTACCCACTTCCATAATCCAAAAGGCGTCAAGGTGGCCGTATATTTAATATCATCAGGATGAACCCGCGTTTGGAAAAAGGCATTGGTGAGGTCAATTTTTCCCCAATACTGAGTTCCTGGCCTTGTACAGTTGGCCAAGATATCATCAATATGTGGCAATGGATACTTATCAGGTACTGTCGTAGCATTGAGCTTTCTATAATCATTGACCCATCGTGGCGGGACAGATGGATCTGCCTTAGGGATCACAAATGAGGGGCTGGCAAATTGTGAAGACGAAGGTCGAATATGCTCCGCTGCCACATGCTCATCTATTAGCTTTTTCCATCCTTCATGATATTTCTGCGGGCATGAATATGCTCATGCAATTTGTATTTTTGCTAAGGGTTTGACTTGAATCCTATGATACACATTTGTCGGTAATTCGTCCGCATGTGGGATATCTGGAGGGAACTGAGCTTGATATTTTGCTTTTAGCTTCGCATCCAACTCCTTTAAACCCTCCTTCCTAGCCAATTTCTCTATCGTTGCTCTAATCATTGCAATTACTACCAGCCCCCCAACCACTTCATTTCTGTTACATCCTACAAAACATGTTTTATGTTTTGCTATGAATGCTTTTAATTCAGCGTGCACCGGTTCTTGGAGCCTCCTGACTTCTCTCTGTCCATCTTCAATCCACTTCCTCTCCTCTCTTTCCACAACCTCCACCTCATGACTCTTTCCATCAGACTTCACTTGCTTCCTTTATTGCAAGAACACCGATGCCCCTGGATTCATTAAATCAAAACCCGTTTTCTCATCAACCGCCATCCTCCGTGCTGCATCAACAACAATTGAATTCCTCTCGAGAAATTTCAGACCCAATATCAAGTCACAACACAAGTCCAGGCAGACCACAAACACCTGAGAGCATGACTTCCACCCTGACTCCAGGGATACAATTACAAGTTTCACATATTTCTTCAACCTTATCTATCCCTCACCCTTTTCTTTAGTCAGCGCTCCCGAAACCTCAAAACTCTTCTTCAACTCCCGTGTCGGCAACCCCAGTCTATCCATGAGTGTCCTGGAAATCAAGGCTGGAGGGCAACCCGTGTCAATAAGTGCTCTGTCAACCCTTGTGGGAGTAATGGACGGTCCCAAAACCCAACACGATGGAGTGAAATGGCATGGAAGGACATACTTGGATCCTGCATCGCTACTTTTGTCAGGGGACTTCCATTTGATTTCCATTCTTGGGCACATCCTACACCACTCCAGAGACCCCTGGGACTTGCCCTAGACCTCCGGAGATCTCCGGAGGTCATTTCCTTTTTAGGAAATCCCTGGAACTTCATGTCCCTCCTGTTTGAACATTATCCAAGGTTAAGGTTAGCTCTGGTCACCTGTACAGTTGTTCCCATGCCTCCACTGCCTGCTGATGTGCTGCACCAAGCAGTGGGGAATCCTTAGACTTGTTCTCTTTGGATTTCCCTCTGCTAGGTGATTAGTACCATTGTATCATTGATTACCCTGTC
>JAGGAQ010006582.1:0-11398 GCA_017657225.1 Termitomyces sp. T69sscA
TATATTTGGGAGTGGTTCAAGTTGGTTGAACCACATCTTGACCTTCAACCACCATCATGAAAGCTACTTCTCCTGCACAATGCTCTACTGTTGCTTCTCTTCTTGCTCAAGGGTATTCTCTGCATCAGATTGAGGCTAAAACCACCAATTTTATCAACAACATCATTTCCAATCCTGTCTCTCCTCAGACTGTCCAGAATGTGCTGAAGGAGGAGGGGTATTGGTCTGCTACAAAGAAGAAAGTTCCTATGCTCAAAGCTAGACATAGGCAACTATAACTTAAATGGGCTCAAGAGCATCAGAACTGGACTGTGGAGGACTGGAAAAGAGTGTTGTGGACAGATGAGACAAAGATTAACAGGATTGGGTCAGATGGAAAGCAGTATGTGTGGAAGCTAAAAGGAGAAGGCATTTCAAACTGAACTACTACACCTACTGTGAAACATGGAGGAGGGAATAATTTTATGGTATGGGGCTGTATGGGTTGGAATGGGGTAGGAAAGCTGGTAGAGGTGATGGGGATCATGAATGCAGAGCAGTACTGTGAAATTTTGGAGGATGGAGCAAAGGAGAGCTTTGAAAAATTGAAGATGGAGGAGAGTGCCCGCTACTTTCAACAGGACAATGACCCCAAACACAACTCCAAGAGGGCTAATAAGTGGTTTGAAGACAACAACTTTGATGTTCTCTGGTGGCCAGCCCAATCCCCTGATCTTAACCCTATTGAACACCTCTGGGAGTATCTCAAGGAGCAGCTTAGGCAGTATGAAACACCTCATGGTGTGCATGAATTGTGGGAGAGGGTTAACATTGGGACAGTTTTTTGAGCCACTGTAGTAAGGTAGTACTAACCTGGCAGAGGGAAATCCAAAAAGAACAAGTCTAAGGAGTCAGACAACCAAAAATAGTTGACAGTGGGTCACATAACTGGTCACATGTCAAACTTTGAACCATTTCAAAATAAGTAGAAGGATAGCCAACACCACTTTGAAGTAACTTCCCAGTGTCGAGTTACATCTATCTCATCTAAAGTTGGCAGAGGTGCAGTAGACTGTTCTTCACTTATATCACATTTCATTATTGTGCCAAAGACAATGGTCCCATTGTTGCCACCCTTTTTCAATGTCACAAAACTGTCTAGCTATGCTTTTCATAATTTTTGTCCTGCTTCCTTCTTACCACTCAGAGCTCATCAATTCTTTAGATGATGTTTTTTCTTTCTCCCACCCCTCATTTCCACTTACCCCTCTCTTTTTATATTGCTCACTCTCACCCTCTCATATCACATAGGCACTTGTCTTGTGGTTACTTTGCCCATGCCAGCTTGAGTGCATTTCCTTCCCAGAACCCATGCAAAGGAGCAAGGGCAATCAAAATACATTCCATTTGCTCTCAATTCTACTGAACCATTGTGTCCATCTCTCAAAATATCCTCATCCTCCACTCCTCTCTCACACTTTTGCCTCCTCTCTTCCATATCATGAGCTGAGCATAGATGATGTTTGTGCTGGTGTCTAAAACTGAGCTCAAAATTTCAAGGTCAGCCAGTTGAAAATGGGACAACTTTTAAAACCCCATTTATTACATAAGAACTCATGACTAATACTACAGGTTTCACATGCTTTGTCATGTATATTATAGATACCTTAATAACTCATTACCTGGCAAGAGGATATCTAAAGAAAACAAGTCTAGGGATTTTCTATGCCAGGAGTGGTGCTTCTGTAGCTCTGGAAGCACTTGTACAGCACACAAAAAGCCATTAGAGAGTTGACTGCAAAATTTATATCACATTCAAAGATTGATAATCAGCCTATACCTAGGAAGTATCACAACCCACTCCACCTCTGCATAACCTCAGAAACCCTGTACTTACTCCAGCATCCTCTGGCCCATCCCTAAAGCCTACCACAGACCCAGCACACACCTCTCAAACACTAAGCCCTAGGCTATTAGTGCCATCAGCCACCCATCAGCCACCATCAAGTCACCATCACTTCTCTCATGATCCTATCACTTGGCCCATCCTGCATCAACACCATCAGACCCCCCATCAATGTCTGATCCCTGGCCTGCCCTCACTATTCATACACTGCCTAGGTTGCACTGCTTCCTACCCACCCATTCAGTCTAATTCAGATGGTTCAGCATTGTCCCAGGACTCAATAATTGCTCTGGAATTGATTTTAGACCCCCAAGAGTACTGCATATTAAAACTGTAGTTAGTGATCATGGACACTAGTCTTGATTGTAAGAGGACTACTGCACTCTATATAGAGCCAGTCACTATGACCAACAGCTTGGACATTGTGCCGTTTTGGGCCAGTTAGTTGAGCACTTGGACTGGCAAGTGTTCCTCTCACAGATATTGTTGTGAATCATCATTTGGATTTGGTTCTCTTAGTTTCTCATTTGTGGATTCTGTTTTGTTAATTTGTTCTCCTTGAGCTACTTATATATTGTCCTAGCTCTATTTCTCTCTTGTCTGTTCTTTTTTTGTCCCTCATCTCTGTCAGGTTCTGCTAACCACAGGGAGTCAGATCACTGGGTGAGTTGTCACTAAGCAGACACAATGTGTTACATGCATGATGAGTACCCTAGATGGGCTCAGGGCATAGGAGATCAAGGAACAGGGCTGAGGAAGTGATGAGACTGAGAGCAAGGAGTGTCAGTTATATATGTTTGGGCTTGACATGTACAGGAGGCAAGTGCCAGAGTTGTGCAAGGAAGCAAGGCACAAGTGCTAGGGCTATAAACAGGTCCTGGGGATGGCAAGCAAGAGTGGCAGGTTACCAGGCAAGTAGCAGAGGGAGACAAGTCTAGAGCTATTGTAAGAGAGCATGGAAATTAGCTGAGCTGAAACAAAAAGAGCCAAGGCAAGAAAGCCAAGGAAGAGTGAATCAAAAGGTTGAAACTGAGATGAGAGACAGAAAATTGAAGAGAGACTTAGAGAGATGAGGTGAGATGAGAGAATGAAAAAAGAGATTCGGCTGGGGTAAGAGATATAAAACAAGTGGAGGCAAAAGAGAAAAAGACAATATGAGACAAGTACAAAATAAAATAAAGATGATCAAGGCAAGACAAGACAATAGTAAACTGTGAAAAAACTGTAGGAAAATAGAGACAGGTGTGAGCAATATCAAGACTACCATACCAAGTGCTACCCTACAACTTATATACTGATGGTAGGTAAGCTCTGGGCTACAGGTCCTAGCCCCAGTCATGAGTTGCAGTGCCAGGGCTCCAGGTATGGTCTGGAGATCATGCAAGGCAGGTGTAGATGGTGCAACATAAATGAGACTTCCAAAAGGAGTGTTGCTTTAGAAGCATGAGCAGGGAAGTTTCATGGAGGGATAGTGGAACAGCAGAATAACAAGTTGTGTTGAGGAGATAGAATGGTGAGCAGGCCATGGCCAAGGCATGATGCACATAATAATGAATGATGCATGAAATGTGGACAATATCAAGTTTACCAGATTATACTCTATGATTCATATACTAGGCAGTAAGTAAAGCTCTTAGGCTACAAGTCCTAGCTTCCAGTGTTGAAATATAGTGCTGGGGCTCCAAGCATAGTTTGGGGATTGTGCAAGGCTGGCAAGTGTTGATGTCACGACTTGTTGCCCACCTCCAGTACTGAGCTCAGGCCCTGGGGCTCCCAATAGGAGGCATTGATTTAGGAGCTTGAGCAGAGGGAGGTTTATAGAGAAGTGGCAGAATGGATGAAGTGCACAGATGATGGGGAGTGTGATGGAAGGATGCATGGCTGTGATGGAATGATGGGTGGACCATGGGCAGAGGAATGATGCATAGAATGATGGATGATGTATGAGGTTGTGATGTGTAATGAGAGCTGGTGATGAACAGGAAAATGTTGGTGGAGACCAGGAGAAGCACTAGGAATAGCCAGTATGGATGGTGATGTAGCAGTGATGGGTGGCAATGGCTGAGGGGATTACTGAGAGTGGTGGCTATGGATGTAGTGGGCTGGTTGGTGTGGCTGAATGGAGATCAGTTAGGAAGGTGAAGTTCCAGGGCTGGAGCTCGAGATTAGAGAGAAGTTGACAGGTTGTGACACATACTGTATAAGTAAGATACTGTATAAGTATACATAAATTTTTTTATCAAATTCTGGTAAAAAGAACTAAGAACTATCAACACAACCATCACATTCCTTGTTGTCATAGTAGGCTTGAATGTTCCTTTTGTACATATATATATGTATATAAAGATCAATTTTCTCCCTTATTCAGTGGTATAATACTGATCTTTATATTTACTTTTGAGCTCTCTAACATTAATTCAAGGTAGGTGAAAACAAAGGAGATATAGACATCTGTATATCACATAAAAACCTAGTGACAATAATATGTCCATGTTGTTTTGCCGCATCAAGTGCTGTACAGTTGTACTTGTCTAGGATAGTGTTAATGAATCACAGAGAAAAATTTGTAGAAATAAATAAAACCTTGAGAATTTATATCTGCTGTATGCCAAATTAGAACTTTGACAATATCTAAATGTCCATTTTTAGCTGCAAAGTGAAGAGGTGATCTATTAGTATAATCTGAAATAATAAAGTATTATTAGCATTATAAGAAAAATTCAATTATTATCACACCTTGCAAATTAGCATCTGCATGATATTCCAAAAGAACTTTGACAATGTCCAAGTGTCCTTTTTCAGCTGCAATGTGAAGTGGAGATTGATAATAACCATCTGTGGTAACATCAACAGCATAAAGACCAGATGAAAATTCTAATGTACCTTGCAAATTGACATTTGCATGATGCTTTAGCAAAAATTTGACATTATTTAGATAGCCTTTTTTTACTGCAAAATGAAGTGGAGACATCTTATGAAAACCTAAAATACTAACATTAGTAGCATATCAGGTTGATATATTGATTGCATTTCACCTTTCAAATTTATATCTGCATTATATCTTAGTAAAGCTTTAATAATATCCTGACATTCACTTTGACTTGCAAAGTGAAGTGGTGACATATTATGAAATCCTAATTTGCTAGCATTAGAAGCCTTTATTCTTAAGAAGTTTATGAGTCACCTTTCATATTGACATTTGCTTGATACTCTAACAATACTTCAACAATGTTTAAATTGCCATTTAAAACTGCAGAGTGAAGTGGAGATAAGCCACTACTATCTAATATGGCAATGTCAGCATATATAGCCAAAAAAGTTAATTTCAGACCTTTCAAGTTTACATGTGCTTGGTGCTCTAACAAAAACTTAACAATCTGCACATTACTACTTCTGACTGCAAAGTGAAGTGGAGACATATTGCAATAACCTAATATACCAGCATCAGCAGCATATAGTCTGAATAAGCTTATACAACCTTTTGAATTGATATCTGCTTGATGTTCTAGCAAAATTTCAATAATACTTGTGCTGCCATTTTGAACTGCAAAGTGAAGTGGAGATAGGTCACTACTATCTATAATGACCATATTAGCAAAAATTGCCTGGCACTTGATATCTAACCTTTTAGATTGACATCTGCTTGGTGCTCTAACAAAACTTTTACAATATCCAAATGGCCACTTCTTATTGCAAAGTGAAGTGGAGACATGTTATTAAAACCTGCAATACTAGCATTAACAGTACACAATCAGAATGACTTGAGATGTTACCTTTCAAATTAACATCTGCCTGGCTCTCTAGAAAAACTTTGACAATATTGACATCTCCTTTGTCAGCTGCAATGTGGAGTGGAGACACAAAGAATTGATCTAAAATGCTTTTATAAGTGACACAAATCTGATATGTATTTGCATTTTACCTTGATTTACATCTGTTTTGTACTCTGGCAAACCTTCAATAGTGTTCAAATTGCTACCTCTAGTTACACTATGATGTAAAGTCTTGTTGTGACTACCTGATATATTATAATAAGCAACAAACCACTTAAATCGATTTTTATTGCACTTTTTAGTTTTATGTCTGCTTGGTGCTTGATTAAAAGTTTGACAATATCAAGGTGCCCACTTCTAGTTGCAAGGTGCAGTGGAGACATGTTATGAGCTCCTAATATGCTAGCATGAGCAATGACCTTCTACATCATTTTATATGCCACCTTGCAGATTAACATCAGCTTGATGCTCTAGCAAGACTTGGACAATGTCTAAGTTGCCATTTTGAACTGCAAAGTGAAGTGGAGATAAGTTGTTGCTGTCTGAAATATTGATATCAGCTATATACAACCTATAATGAGCTTATTTCTGACCTCTCAAGTTTACATCTGCTTGATGCTTTAGTACCACTTTGACAATATCTAAATTGCCACTCTGAACTGCAAAGTGAAGTAAGAACAGGCCATCATTGTCTAAATAACAATGTCAGCTGCATTCTAAACTACAAGAAGTTAATCTTCACCTTCTAAGTTTACATGTGATTGATGCTCTAACAGAACTTTCACAATATCCAGATGGCCACTTCTTATTGCAAGGTGGAGTGGAAGCTTGTCATAACTACCTGAGGTGCTAATGTCAGTAGCACAAGGTTCAAACAAGGGTATATCACACCTCTCAAATTTACATCTGCATGATGCTCTAGCAGTACTTTGACAATGTCCAAATGACCATTGTCAGCTGCAAAATGAAGTGAAGTCATGCCAGAACCATCTGATATGCTAGATTTAATAGCATCAGATTTCAATGTGTATGTACTTCACCTATCAGATTAATATCTGCCTTGTAATGTAGCAAGACCTTGACAATATTGACATAATTCATTCTAGTTGCAAGAATGAGTGCTGATTTACCACCCAAGCCTGAGGCAATACCATTTCAGCAAATGATCTATCTAAATGAGTATATATATTGCACCTCTCAAATTTACATTTGCTTTATGCTCTAGCAAAACTTTAACAATGTTAAAGTGGCCACTTCTTATTGCAAGGTGAAGTGGAAGTTTGTCATAACTGCCTGAGATGCTGACATTAGTAGCACAAGGTCTGAACAAGTATGCATACCTCTCAAATTGACATCTGCATGGTGCTCAAGCAAGATTTTGACAATGTCCAGGTGGCCATTTTCAGCTGCAAAATGGAGTGAAGACATCCCATAACTGTCTGAAGCACTAGCATCAGCAGCAAAATATCCTATATATACTTGTATCTCACCTTTCAAATTGGCATCTACATCATGCTCTAGTAGAGCCTTGATAATGTTGATATCATTCATTTGAGTTGCAAGGACAAGTGGCAGGTTACCACCCAAGCCTAAGACAAGACTATGATCAGTATAAAGTCCTGGTCTTGATGAGTGTATATCTTACCTTTCAAAGTCACATCTGCTTGGTATTTTAGGAGAAGTTTAACAATGTCCAACTTGCCATTCTCAATTGCAAAATGAAGTAGTGGTCTGCCTTCAATATCTAAAATAATAGTTGTAGCAGTAAAGGATCTGACTAGTTTCATATCTTGCCTTTTGCATTTGGATTTGCCTGACAATCTAGCAAAACTTGGATACAATCGAAGTGGTTATTTACAAGTGCACCCCAGAGACATTCATCTAACTCAATTATATTAATTTTAGCTCAACAAGATTTGTCATATTCTCACCTAGTACATTGCTCCTTGCTCCCTGCCTCAATAAGGCTTCAACTGATTTTTTCTCTCCATTCTTTGATGCTTCCAAGAGCTGTTTATCAAGTTGCTTGGCATGTTTCTCTAGGATTGCCTCCCCTAAATCACGAAGAGGGACCAAAAGCAATAAAAGAGCAAGGGTCTGGCCAAATGTCCACTGAGTTTCACTACTCAGCCCAAATTGATCAGTGTTTTTCTTGATTGCAATTTCTGTATCCACAAGCAGAACAATATCAATTATAGCCAAAGTCCCTAATCCTGCCACAGTTGTATGGAATATAACATTTCCCAAGGACTTTAAAACACACTTCAATATCATGAATGGCATGGAAAAAAGGGCAATGGGAATCAACAGGTTCAAAATTGGGACCAAAACAGTGCTGTAAACCAACAGAGACCACTCCCTCAATCCACCTGATCCCAGAGGAACTTGTTTACCAAATATAGATGTAGTTGCAGTCAATGAACACGATTCTGAGCCTCCAAAGTCAGCTGGATTGCTCCAGAGCCAGACACCAACAGCAGCCATGAGTGCCAAATGGAAAGAGCCTATGATAATGACAAAGTTTTTCAATGCTTTCTTCGTCTCATAGATTCCTCTGTAAAGCCACTTGGTTCGGAGTTTTGTAGGTACATGGATTGCCAGGACCCTGACTTCCTCATTAAATTCACCCTCAGAGAGGTTGACTCTGTGATAAAGATAGAGTAGAAAATATATGAAGAGGTTGGTGTTGTTCATCCAACTGAGGTCAAGGACAATTGATGCATGGTAATTGGAAAGCCCCTGAGTACAAGCCTGTATGATGGTTGAGATGAGGATGGCAAAGGCCATAATGAGGATACTGGTGGACTGTTTTTCCAGTTCGTCAAGTTCTGTAGGTGTGATCCGCCCGTCTTTGAGAGCCCAGAGTGCCGGTACAAAACTGAGTAGATTCTGCGCATAAATGGCAGATCGCACGCCGATCCCTGAAACGTCTGGGTTGGCCTGAATTGAAGGGCAAGAAGTCATTGGCTCAGGTATTCCGACGCTAAGATGTGGACAAGAGCAAAAATTGACCAGTACAGCCTTACCTGTGTGCTTTCGGTACGTGGCAATTTGACAACCACGTGCGTCGCCCTGACAACCCGCATTGTCGGGACTGTCCATTTGTTATCATGTCCCTGTCATTGTCAGCACAGACATGAGGGCATCTTCGCAGATTTATGCCATGAGGACGCTGATTGAAAGAGGGAAAAAAGAATAGAAGAATGTTGTGGAAAGGTCACACAGCAAATGCATCATTCATGCAATGCAGTTCACCCATCCGCTTCAGGCAGGTTACCGTTCCACTATATTATGTGCTCCAAGTCTTTTACAAATCTCACTTTCATTACCAGTTTCATATGGAGACCAAGTCATTCACTAGAATTGCCTATACAAAGACTTCGAGCATATTAAATGTACAGGAGATTATCGATTAGCATCGGTGTATTGGCACCTTTCATGATCATCAAAGTGTAGAAATGCACGCCTTGAGATGAACGAGACGCGGAGCGTAGATTTACATGGGAGACACAGGAGAAGCAGCCCGACTGCGAGATTAGAGTAAAGCCTTGCTAGAGGAGTGTTCTAGCATGTATCAAGTAAATCGTTGATCTTTCAGCATTTGGCTAGCCGTAACCTTGACTAGAGTATACGCGATCGCCCAAAAGGTCGATGAAAATTACAGTGTCTTGTAGTATCCATGTTTCAATGTAGTTACGTATGTGTGTACGGGATGGTGATGCGGGTATACCAAACGGACTATGAAAGTGTACGCTAGCGATAACGATGAATGCAAGAAAGGGAAAGAAGAGAAGGTACGTACTAGACTCTCAATTCCAAAGAAAGAAGAGCTGTCCGTTTCAAAATGATCTCGGTTACCAAGCCGTCCAGCTTAAAACGGAGCCTAGCGACGAGGACTATTTCCCAGTTCAAGCCGACCCTGGATACTCTTGCTCGATGAGATAGCGTGGCCTGGATGGAATAAGAATTCAAGCCGACCCCCGGATACTTTTGGTCTGGAATTGGTTCGTCATACGAGGGGTCGCGCATTACAGGTTCCCCAGGGCCCGCCGTTCCTGAGCACAGAAAGAACGTTAAGATGCACCTGAGACAGAAACGAAAGTCAGAGATATCGAAACCCGAGAAAAGAAAGAAGAGTCTGACCTCTCCACCAGGATATTTATGGCTCACAAACAGCGCATATTTTTAAGGGTACCGATAACTAGAGAGAGGGACCATCAGCAGCGAAAAACAAATGCGACGAAAGAGCGTACCCAGAAACAAATTTCTTTCTCGATATGATGCATACCATAATCTGCATGATTGTATCAAGATTAGCGCTGCACCGCCTCATTGGCACCTCTGGACGCTCCACGTATCAATATATCGCTGATCCCGGAAACATGTGCACCGCCTCATGTCCAGCACGAAGTTGGAATAGATACCGACGGGCGATATTTTGCCTAGTGATGGATCGTAGTCGATTGAAACCCCTTAGAAAGTACCACTACGAAGACACCGCGCCGCTCTTTGCCTCTAGGCGTAAGCGGCCTGACAAACGCATCGTACCCTCTTTGCGCTGCATTTCCAACGATTGCGCTCTCCCGGCTCTTCTCCGACGAGAAGATATTAAACGTGATAAACCTTCCTTCTGCTTTGAGAGCAGATATATCTCACAATGGAAAAGTCACTGCAGGAAGACAAGACAAGGCATGTAAGCGCCCGCAAAAGAAGATATGAAGGTACACCAACAGCTTACACGAAATATGGAATCAATCACGCGTCTCCTCATCAACTTGATCCTTTCCTGCTGCGGGGCAGGCCTATTGGACTATTGTATCCCTCGGTGACCGGCAGCGAGGGGCCCGGCGTCGTCAGCTCGTGTTCCTCGAGCGAGCTGCTCGAGGGCTACGTGAAGAGTGACAAGGCGAGCAAAAGACGAGACCGAAGGACTTGACGGGGTGTATATCACGGGCTCTGGCACGCGGACGCGGCCCGATAATAACAACGTCCTCTCAAGGAGAATGTGACACGTGGTACCCCGCTTGGGTCGGCGAGGCTAGCAATATGGCTTCCTCGGCGAAGGGAAGGGTGGTTAGGAGATCCGGCGACGCACAATGTGCGCTCTCGGTCGCGGCTAAAGTGCTAAAGCCCCACGCGGCTCGTCAGCAGAAGGCAGAAAAAAGCCGATGAAACGTACGCGGAGTACATACCCATGGGGGCGGGGGCAGCAGTTTCCTTGAATGCTCCCACGCATGCTGACTGTGATTGCCTTTGATTGGCGGATGGATGTTCGGGCCGTGGTGCCGGGATACCAGGAAGGAGGTCCTTCAGGGCTGTGTGACCGCGGGAATGGAAGCGGGACGCGTTGTTTCGCCTGCAGAAGTCTTGTTAATGCTGCGGAGACAAATGGAGGAACGCACGGAGTACAAACTGCCTGTGAAGGCGAGAATGACGTCAGCGCAAGGGTGGTTGCCAACCCTCGCGAGGGTCAGGCGTTCGGCGTTGATCGGACTGTGACTGAACTGGCTTGATTCAGAGACTATCGACTGATCTGGAAATATCACTCATGACGGAACCTTTACCTTTCTCACCTCAATCCATTACTACACAAACATCCATTGTACACCTTGAATATGACCCTGGGAATATTCCACCTGTTCCTTCACAATCATGGACTCGTTTTGTCTGCATCAGTGATACACATGCTCGGTCGTTCCCAGTACCAGACGGCGATGTACTTCTGCACTCTGGAGATCTC
>JAGGAQ010006583.1:0-11384 GCA_017657225.1 Termitomyces sp. T69sscA
TCTGGAACTTACAGTTTCTCGATCTCTCTATCATACACATTGAGGGCCAGCTTCCGCATAACGGTACCTTTCCCTGTTCGAGGAAGAGGCTTATCTCTGGAAGTGACAAGAATCATTTCCTTGAATATCCTACTGAACGCCGGCGCGACCTTGTTGGCCTCCTCAATCACAGACCTGGTCGCATCGCGAAAGAGTCAACGGATGGAATAATCGAGGTATTGAAGTGGAGACTCACCAGATTGTGTTCCGCAATTTCGCAACCTGGGCCTGATCTTCAATATCAATAGCATACTGGACCTTAGGTTCGATGAGTATGCCTGGCTGATCGTGGGCACGGCCAAATATGACAGTCCCCATGACGCTGTGATAGACATGAGAAAGGTGACACATTTAATGGCTGCAAAAGGACACAGACTATGGGCTACCCATGATAATATCCTCCATGGGTCCTGGCACAGTCTTCTCCCCAGATGAGTGGATAATTACATCATCGATGCGCCCAACACTGGATCAATGGTCAGAAAAGGTCAGAGCAATAGGAGGGAACATTACATACATCTTCCATAAATAAGGCTTCGTGGGATGACGTTCGAAGAGGTCAGAAGTGGCATACCCTCTGACATCAGGCAGGTTTTCAACAGGAAGCGAATGCCTATCCGTAGTCTGTTCAGAATCGCATCAGTTTGAATACGATATCAACAAACCAGAGTCAAAAACATATACACACCAAAAACTGACACTCGAATGTCCCATCGCCCTGAGGCACCCATCTGATCTCTGCACGGTCGCTAAACTCCATGTATGCCCAAGCTTGCTCGTCGCCGGGACGCGGCATGGCGATCGTTGGTGAGCCGAACTCAGTACCACCATAACCGGCGCTGAGTCTAATACCCTTCGAAACCAGGAAGTTGCCGAGCTTTGGTGCTACGGCGCCACCAGAGTATCTCTAAACAAGTTGTTTAAGAAAATCTATGCCATAAAATCACAAATGCCGACATACGACAAAATGCATCGTTCGAAGGAGATCGATGGCATCGGGAGACTGCGCCCAAACCTGCAAGAGGGCGGGAATCGTAATCATGGAATTCGATTTTGAGCGTCGGACATGGTCAAGAATATTCTCTGGCGTCGGTATCATCGGCATCTTCTCACTTGAAGTCACCTGAGGAGGGTAGACGCCCAAGGAAACTAGTGCAAACATGGTATAAAGAATCTGTACATAGATGCCGAGTGTATGGAATGGAGGAAGCATCATGGCTGCCATGCGTGCTCGAGGCCTGTGATTGCGGTACTGGATCAAGGAAGCTACACCGCAAAAGGTTAGCAGCAAACCGTCCATAACAGTACGATACTCACGCCAAGATGCCCAGTGTGAAAGGATGAGGTGCGTTTGATGAATCGCCTTTGGGAACCCGGTGCTCCCGGATGAATGAAGATATAGCGCGATATCCGACATGGGAGGCCGCGTAGCAGGTGCAGGATAACGCTCAAAAGGATCGTGGATAGTCTCGGTCCCGAGTCTGGGATAGACTTGATGGAGCGTTGGGATTTCTTCGATTGACAGGTCAAAGTCAGCGCCGAGCTCGGTCTTGACGCCATCAATGAGACTGCTGAGTGTTGCAGAAGTAGTAATCAAGCGATGACTTGAAGTTTTTGTCAAGAGATGAACGATAGCAGCGGGAGTGTTTCGAGGGGAAATGGGGAATGGCTTTGCAAACGTTTACTCAGTTCCCTCTCAAGGCTACGCAGGATAGAAATACTGACCACGAGACCGGCTATCATCAGTCCTATTGTTACCGCCTGATAGACGATCGTATCAGCCAATGCGATGAAAGCGACAATCTCCCGGTCTGGGCCAGCGCGCCCGGGCCGAACAAGGTGAGCAACTCTATGACATGCACGTCCAAATTCGAGGAACGAGATCTCGGTTACTTTGTTTGAGCCTCCGGCTTCAAAAGCAAACATGGAGAGGTTGGCATTGTGCTGCAAGTTGAAATCGACAGACTCTGGAATGGTCACCGAGCCGTCAAGGGGAGGGAAGACTGGTTCTTCTCGTAGAGACATGATTGAGGTGCTACTCGCCGTGCCACTTTATAGGGCTTCGAGGTATACTTGACCTCAGGTACGGGCTCGGAGTCAGGTCTGATGACCCAGGGAAGACGAGTTTTCGTCGTCTTGCACGGTTGCAAGTCAACATCTACAAGACCCACTAGAAGCCGTATCAACTCACGATGTAAGTTTCATGTTATAATTACACCACTGACTAGCAGGATGAAGCCTGAACCAGAGTAGATTGAGCATGAGTCGTTCATGGCACTCACTGAGAGATCACGTTCGTGAGATACTTACAAACTTGAAACAGCATACCTGAAAGATCCATCCAGTCACGTCATTTCAGTAGGAATCGATCCCGGTGCAGTAAATCTTTTCCATATGATCCCTGTGCTTCTCAATACGTCTCTGGGTTGACTCCATCGGCAGGCATGCCAGACTGTCGTAACAACATCCAGGTTCAGGCTCCTTCTTCCCACCATCATCTGCTCTCAGAAGAATCGAGCACATCGCAATCTCCAAGGACTCGTGGGGAATCAAGCCCCTCGACATGCAAGAATTGCCAGCTATGGGCTTTGGCCGGACGTTTTCTATCTACCACTCTCATTGCCACGGCTGTACCCAATACCTGTTGTTGAATATATGCGTAGAAGAGAGGAAGCGCCGTCGCATGGGACCTCAATCCAGAGGTACTGCACAAAGGAGAGTAGCTCCAGAAGATAAGAGACCTCCTCATATGAGAACGTGATGATGACGAGCCCAAGGCCACGTATAGGCGCGCTCAAGCAAAGCCGTAGTAGAGTACGACCTCATCCAACGAGATCAGCCAGATAGAATGCCGAGGATGCCAGCACGAGAAAGAACGGCAGGATTTCGCCATCCAGGAGCCACGGACGCGGATGAACTACTAGAGCCAGCGCCAGCCTTGTCGAGAGAAGATGGGAGCCAAGTAAGTAGGGGTGGGAAATGGCCGACACACGGTCATCGATTATCGTAATAAACGTGACATGTGCGCTGTGAAGTTTCAGCTATAATTGAGCTGGCGTCAATCAGTGTGCCTGCACGTCGTTTAGCCTACAGGTTTCGTTCCTCCTGCTCAAGCTATAAGGCACTCTGGGGACCTGGAGATAGATCGTGTTTCAAAATGCAGACTCCTCCAGACCGGAATGATGTTAAAAACGACTGACTGATGCCAGGACAACAACCATTGGCCACAAGTAGCCGGAGGTCATACTAGCGACAATAAAAGACCGGGCGATCCGAATTGGCCGTATTCCGTCATTCCGGCCGGGGGAACAAACCACTCTCAAACGGAGGAATCACAGACAGAATCACAGGAAAGCCCGGCCGAAGACGCAAGGATATGCATCAATTCCGTGCTTGTACAACTCTTTATCGAATTCTCGACTCAAAACCCGACAACTTCCGGGGGTGGTCCTCGCGTCCTTGGAAGATTACCCGTACGGCGTTCTTGTCAGGATTGGACTTAACAACAAAGTGAGGAAAACCAACAGCAACGAAGTTGGAGTTTTCTATCGAATACATTGGGTCGCGTCACGAAAGAATTCGAATCGGGGATACGACGTCACCTTGAATCCGTCCCCTCCACAGCGGCGTTGCCGAAAACAAAATCGCAGAGACAAGTTGGGACAAGATACCTATCCTTTCATCCCGGTGTGTAAGGCGACCCAGGCTGCTCACCGAGAGCAGTACTCTAAAGGGCTTGTAAATAATACATCGCTCGAAGAATAAATATCCATGAGGTATCTTTGTAAGGATACAGTATGCCAAGCATGATAGACAACGGTGGTACTACGACGCGCCCAACGACTCATACTTTGCATGCGACCTGCGCGAGCCAGGGGCACTCTCATACGGGGCCATATCCCGCATCTTCATCCGCGCACCATCGCGGGACCTCTTCAAAATATCATCCGCCACATCCGGGCCGTACCTCTCCGCCAGCTGACTCGCATAATTATCCATAATGACCGCCATACTGCCCATCGAGAGGCGATAGCGCTTCGGCATCATGCCCTTCCCAAAGCGGTACGTGACGTGGTTCGAACACAGCAGGGCGGCGATCATGACCGCAAGCTGGAACGGGACGAGCACGAACGCGACGGCGAACCAGCGGTGGAGGACGACGCGCTGAAAGTCGAGGTACGGCTTCTTGCACCCGGGGAGGACGCTGCGCGCGTAGCACGCCTGTGTGACGGTGGCCTCGACGAACGGGGAAAAGTAGCCGCAGCAGCTGAGCTGGTTCTGTATGCGGGCGCGGCCGGCGGGGCCGAGGGCGCGGGACCACTGGGCGTTGATCTTGCCGGGGAGGTTGAATGCCTGGCGGCGGTAGGACATGTACCCCGGTGCGACGAGGAAGGCGAAGACGATCCAGAGGAGGAAGGTGTAGACGGCGAGGAAGGAGCGGTTGTTGAGGAGGATGCCGGCCCAGCCGATGATGGCGGTGAAGACGCCGGTGGAGGCGGCGATGGTGGAGACGATGAGCTCGGGGCGGTTGCCGACGCGGATGATGTCGGCGTGGTGCCAGACGTTGAACCACGTGAGGAGACAGAACACGAGGGCGACGAGCGAGTAGCAGGTCAGCTGGTGGGATGTTGTAGTCGGCTGGGGAGAGCACAGGACGCACGCACCAGGATGTTTGCAAAGAACAGGACCCATTTGAACCGATTCCACCGCAGGCGCGACTTTTTACCGCTCCGTTTCTCCGTCCATACGTTGCCATAGTCGTCCTCGCCCGGGTCGCCCATGCGGGCCTCGCCGCTCCTGAACGCCTCCAGCCCTCCCCCGCGTTTGGGCACAATCGGGTCGACTCCCTTGCCATTTTTCCTCTTGCGCGTCGCACTGCCGCCAGGGGTGAGCAGCGTCGCGGAGAATTTTGATGGTAGGTAGTTGACGGTCAACGAAACATTGCCGGCATCGGTGGCGTCGCTGTGATCGGGCGCTAGGTTGCCAGCAAAGGGGGCATTGCGGACGTCGGACCCGCCCAGGATGTGACGTGTCGAAGTCGCGTGTGACTCTACCGAGCAGTTGTTGGAGGAGACAGATGCCGGTCGTGACCTGGACGAATGTCAGCGCTGCACACCGAGACGAGGAGCGGCTCACTGCATGTCCGACTGGAAGGCCAGGATCAGGTCAGGATGTGATGTAGCCATAGAGGACGCACCGGTCGGAGGAGTTTGTTGTCGGAATACATGGACCACACGCGCTGCATACCGCAGGTCAGCGAAGAACAAGATCAACCCTCGCTTAACAACGGACACGGCTAAGCATGGCCGCGTCTGGGCAAATCCTTGACCACCTCTCTGGCCGCCGTCGCCCGGATAAGATAGATCAGTGACACGTGTCACTTGTCACAATACAAAGGATCTGCACTTCCCGCCCCGTGCTTCTTCTAGTCCAGCTTCGATCCATCGCCCATCACACCGGAATATTACCTACTCGAGTGCTATCCATGACTTGCTCTCCTACAACTCGCGAGCTCACCATATATGTTCAGTCGGGGTTTACTCAATACGATTGTGTTGGGAATATATATGCTGCGACTCCGTCAATATATATCGGTTGTAATGATTTTCGAAGATTATATTGACAAGCTCTGAGAGTTCTAGCTGTTATTAAGTCTTCTGGGGCTCACGGATCTAATCATCATTTACCTCTCGTAAACGATCTACAAAACAGTTTTTTCCCGCATATTGTCCCAGCCGCCAAATACCTTCGACGTGAATTGGCCTCAACATCACTGCTAAGCGCTCGTGCTTCCATGAACGTCTGTATGATATCTACGTTGCAGCTCATGAAACCTCGCTCGTGCGTTGAGATGCCCTGAGATGTGCAAGCTTCATACTTGCAATTTTCCCATCTTCCCGTCTCAAGACCATGCAGCCCATTATCCCTAAGCCACTTCCGCATCCAAAGTTGATGCATGGTTTCTCTATATCTGCGTGATACAAATTCTTCTTGTCGGACTCCAGCTTCCTGAGTGTCCCAACCGACATTTCATCTTTGACCTGCCGCACGTACATCTAGGACGTTCGTTAGTCACAGGATAACCAAACAACGTTCAGCACAATCTATATACACACTTTCTAAGTAACGAATTTCCAAGTAGGGAGCTGAAAAACAAGGGTCGTTCCATTACTTACAGACCTCAACCTGTCAGAGAGCAGTCGCATTCTAACGCGTTGTATCATACTTCATCACGTGTGATCGGCTACGCTACCCTTGAATATGTTTTTTCTCTTTTTATCAAACCTCAGTTCATTACGCATCGACGTGCACGAAACTGAGGTGTGTTGTGTTACTACTACTTTACCTTCTTCACTTATTTTTACCTGCCTAGTCAAATTGTTTCTATCTAGCACACGTCAATCTTTGATACAACCTTCCGCACGTAGATCTAGGACGTTTGTTCGTCAAAGGATAATTGAACAATGTTCGGCACTCTATATACACAATTTCTATGAAATAGGAAGTCCAGCAGTCATAGCAAATATCTGCAGGAGACAGAGAGTCCATGTTGGTGTCGCATAAAGTCATACACCTGGCGAAGACATTTGGTGTAATTCCACAGTTTCATGTATACCTACAATCGAAAATGGCCCAACGATAAGGGCAATCGTCAATGCCGGATAGATACACTGCAGAAAATGAACACATCAAAAACAAAAAAAGCTTGCAAAAATGAGATGCCTACTGAGATGTTAAGATACATGTTGCCAATTATGTCAAAGACAATTGTGGAAACAAATTGGCCAGGACTGGTTGCAAGGCTCAACACAATATACACAAGCTGCCGTGCTGATGGTTAATTGTTCAATAAATATTATCCTCCTGCAAACATACCTGGAGGACAGCATAAAAAGCTCCTGCATCTGCTAAGAGAGATAGGACTTGCCACAATTTGAATGATCGGTGTTGATTGCCATCACTGTTTGTCTGTAAGAATTTCACGTGTTTCCTGTAAGTGTCAGGAAAGTAGTTCAAGAATCGAGGGAGAGCATACCATAATGTCCAACCGATGAAGAATGTTGCAATAGAGTTAGTCAAGAATGATAAAATAACAGTTGTGATTTCTAGCATATTATAAGTTTGACTGTTAGACGCATTGGCTGCCGTGTCGGCACGAGGATCTGAGAACATTGACAGAAAGACAAGTGTGACCACTGTGTCTTATCAGCTACACATAACATCTGTGAAGGACATGACAAACCAAGAGTACACAGACAGAGTACCATGGAAAGATACAATGCCCAACGTCGTTTTTGGAAGGCAACCCATGCACGCCATATGATAAAGGCATCATTGATTACTGGCTAAGCCACTTCAGACTTCAGTTGTATTTGCGTCAATATAGCAAACTCACAGGGATAAAGGACAGCCAGTTTAAAGCTACATTCCAAGGTCCAAGAGTAGCATCGACTTCAACATGTTTGGAGAAAGTTGTCATGTTCTTTTGGAAAAGTTGTGTTTCGATAATTGGAATTGCAATGTGTACCACCAAATTCCCGCTGAATGCAAGAATACCCAACGAGATGGCTATAAATTGGAATTTGAGAAACCAGGTATGGACTTGACACCTGATTAACGGAGTTGATTAGGTTTAGCGCATGGTTATCTTGAAACATAATGCACCGGCAGACAATAACAATTGCAATTGGCATCAGTAATCCTGCGGAGAAGTTAGAATCCGGTGTTAGGATCGAGAAATAGCAGACCGTAGAAAAAAGCCACAACTGTTGCGTCAGTGACCCAGTCAAACAGTACAGTGTAACCAATATTCTGTATAATTTGCCGTTCTTCAGGAGTCATAATTAGCTCAGATAGTCTATCACGTAGGGGCCAGCAGAACAGGAGGGTTGTTTTCGCTGTCTGAATCAAGATGAGCCTTATATTAATTTCCAATTAATCAAGAAAGATACTGAATCAGACGCATTTAGATAACGATCTCTTCGAATGAAGATTGAAATCAAAAGACCGTCTGTTGAACGCTGTGAAAACAAGGGGCCGTATTCTCATCCTGTTATAGTTGACTCGTGATGAGAAATTTCCAGCACATTCAGCAAACTCCTGATAAGATACTTTCACACATCAAGATTTAAGGCAATCTATTACACCGTGCAAGCAAGCGCTCGTGTGTTCGTCCAAACCAGGCAGGCCTGGAGAAGTGGGCATGCAGAAAAAGCAGCAACGTCGAACCAGGGAGCTGTCACGGGACATGCAGGGCTGTGCATGAGTGGTGGAGTGGAAACGGGACGTAAATAGGATGAGTAGAGCATATTTTCACCGCGTTTCAAAGTCTGTTGTTGGCCTGTTTTGGACAATTCTCCGTCCTGATATTGAAACCACAACAAAGACTTGCTGTTGCAAAATTGTCCAAAAAAACCTTGATTATCTGGACTTTGATGACAATCATTGAGGGGAGTACTGGACAGACTTCTTCAACCAATAAACCTGTCCTCGTAACAGATCAACCGTTCTGAACATCTGCTGATACACATAGGTCTACGCTGATACTTTTCTTTCTATTAATATCGTGTATTCCTGGATCAGTTGACGATGTAAAATGACCGGACGTAACGGTCGAAGAAGTTTGTTGTCGAGACACATCGACCTGACGCGCTGCATACCGTCAATACGCAATGGCAGTCAACGAAGAACAAGACTACAGGCGCAGTCTAATGTGCAAGATGAGTACGTCACAAGGGGAAGTGATGATCTTGAGATGTATTGACCTGCTATCTTGATCGCAACCTCCTGAAAACAGCTTCATGGACACAGGTAAGCATAAGATAGCTCTGAGCTACACGTCGGCATATTGGATTATAGATCTATCTTCTCAAGAGCAATGCAAGTTGATAACTTGCGCGAAAAGTCTCCAACTGCCGTCGACGTTGGCGCTGGGATAAAATGATGTTCAAGTGCTGCAGTCCAAAATTGATCAGTGACACTGTGTCACTTGTGACAATTTCTATCCTATGGTTATCCGGCGAGTTCTGTTCTGGCGCTCGGGAAACTTCTAATTTCTGGCCATGGACTCCAGAATCATACGCTTCGAACTACATTGTCTTCCCCAGTGCTGAACGACGAAATTCAGGGTTGTAACTGTGCCCATGCTCATTGTCACGACAGAATATCTTAGTACTTTTGTGAACTTCAACTTTTTGAATCCTCCTCAACATTACTGCTAAGCGCTCGTACCTTCCATCAAAGCTTGCACTCCAGCTTAACTGACTATTCTGGTCGCACGACAGATGTTTTAGGCCTGACCTGTGTCTTTGACTCGCTATCTGGTCTATGTTAGATTCCGGACCATTCAGCACACTCCATTCTGCTAGTACTCGCAATGCATTTAAACTCGTCGATGATTGGGTTATCAAACAGAGCTGGTCCTTTCTTGCAAGAGCATGTCCGACAGGTCTGTCGCCTGATAATGAATTTCAGTCGACCAGTATTGACGTTATTATTGCCCATGAGTAGTCTTTTTCAACAATCTATCCATATGTATATTTGTATATTTTTGACGTTGGCACAGACACAGAAAGGAGCTCCATAGATCCTAACGATTTTCCGATCCGTTCGGACTTGGCTGGGAAAACAAACGCTCAAACTACACTTATACTCAAGCGCAAAGGCTTCCCACGGGTGCAATCTCATGAGAAAAGGGCACATTGAGGGTTGGCTGTTGGAATATAGGATGTCTTCCCGATCAACGATCGTGTTCTCCATGGTTCAGGCAGGCCTCGGACCAGCACGCTCAACTTGACGTAAGTTCCTGCCTGCCTTCACATATGTTCGGTACATGTAGAATTTTCTTGTTGACTTCATAAACAACTCTTCTCACTCTGAGATGAACCTGAAACTAAATTATCTCTTTTCTTTACCCATAGGAAGTCAGGAAGTCAGACGAAAATACATTCACTCCCAAGCTGAGGTATCATGGAGTGATCAAGATATATCTGGGTCGTGTCATCCTGCATCATCGTCATCCCCGTCGAAATCTTGGAATGCGACCTTCGATCACACCTTTGACATAACGACCACTGTAAATTGGTCCTATCCAGAACCTTGAGAAATTGATGCTCGATGCGGTAGGGAGGAGACAGAGAAACGTTTTGTAGCGAGGTCTAGTAATATACTCACTCGGGACTTGTGATAGCAGATCAAATTATTAAATACCTAGATAATGCCGTAGTGTAATATGCTTGGTGACACGTATTGTAAATACAAGAAAGCAATTATAGAATGAAATAGGTTGCAAACCTCAGTCGGGACTCGGGTAACTCTGGTACAGCGAACTGAAGTATGGTAAAAATCACGTTATTGTACGTGTTTCAGCGTTTGAAAGGCATATTTAGAAGGGGGAAATGTCCGGCCCCTGTGTTTAGAGGCATAGTAAATCAGCGCGCTAATGGCAAGATTTAATGCTCACGAATGCATGTGTGCGGTCTGGGCATGTCTCCTCCAGTCTTTGCGCCTACCAATGTTTGACCCAGACAAACGGTAATGACGACAGTGCGTTGTTTTTCATCTTCAGTATTCTTGGCATGGATCCAACTTTGAGGTCTGCAAAACACACAGCAACTACCTTGAACGAGAGTATCTGATGGCGACAAAGCATTTCAAACTGTCGTCACAGCATAGTAATTTCCAAACTCCATCGGAATAGGGATTTTTAGAGTAATAAACAAGGCACGAAACAAGGTAACCACAGTACGACTCCAGGACTCTCTTCTCTGTCGTAATCTTCTTAATATCCAATCTACAAACCACCCCCACCAAACCCTTCTTGGAGAGTTCTGGTTCTTGCAGTTTCTTCTCTTTCTACTTGTGTAGCATTCAATGCTCTTTAGGCTTGAGACTATGTCTTTATTATATGGATATGTTAATTTGTTTTCGGCTGATAACAAGAGAACTGATTTTTGGCCCATTCATTTCTTATGAATATTTCATGGTCAAGCCTGATTTGGCTTTCTCCTTGTACCAGCCATATCTGGCTGTTCCTCCCACTACAGAGTTTCTTGAAACTCTTCCTTCATCATCAGTATCACCAGCAAATCAGCTGGTAGGCTGGCCACTGGTGCCAGTTCTTTCTCAGCCTCTTCCACTGTTGCCATTTTGCAACCATTGAGTCAATCACAACCATTGTGACACTTTTCAGTCATTCAGTGCTATTGTAGACATCCATCAGTGTCCCTTAAAACAAATTTTCTGCCTTCACAGGCACTCTGTTCACCACACTACTGGCGCCGGAACCTGTTTCTGCCGGAAAAAGTGACCAAGAAATGTGTTATGCCATTTCTAGAACCTTTTTC